>CAUYRT010013273.1:0-81068 GCA_963574885.1 Lepilemur ruficaudatus | reverse complement strand
AGAATGATGATAATTTTAAATGGGGTTCAAAAAGGGAACTTTCCAACTTTTCCACTTTTCTTTCATTACACATATTATTTCATTTTGTGGTAATTGTTTGTTTCTTAAAAATAATACAAAGTAGCCACAATAACAGATGCTTTAAGATTGTTTCACCTAAGATTCAGGAATCCCGGTGAAATCTGGGCAGGGGTGGACAGGTCCTGGCAATAGTCCATATAGAGGTTGCAGTTTCTGTGTGCAGAGCTCGGGCACTGCCTGGACTAGAGGAGGAAGGAATGCATGTGGTCAGTGGCTCATTAGGTTTAAAGCAATCTATCTCTTTGCAAGTAACAATTAGAAAAAGAAAATATGGGTCATTCAATCCACTGTGATCAAATTAGAAGAATATTTCCCCTTAATTTTTATTGATATTATATTTATATGATCATAGAAAGAGATTAAGATAAACTTTGGAAAAATTGAACACTCATTACTATGCTAGTATTTTAGAAAACTGGAATTATATATATATATATATATATACTGAAGTGAATTTCTTTTCCATAAAAATTTTTTTTATGTAAAGGAAAAAATTAGTCTACGTTTTCAAATGTATTAAAAATATTAACAACGTAAGTCTATATTACCAGTATTAAGATATTTATAAAAGATGAAGGCTTTAATTCTCTGAAGTGTAACAATCATATATTTATTTTTAAATTATTAATTCATCCTTGCATAAGTATGCTGTTTTACTGTTGAAGCTATTATTAACAAATTTAAGTTGTATATATCTTGAGGGTTTTTTTTTTTTTTTTAGCATTTCTGTGATTTGTGTATAAAAGAGAAGACTTTCTTTTACAAAAAATTTGAAGTAGTCTATCTTCTCTTGGAGACCCTCCCTCTAAAATCGGTGAAAGAGATAATGTTTTCAGGCCTATGCCAACATTTCATGTGGATAGCCATGAGCAGTTATTCTAATAGACGAGCTTGTCAGATATTTTTATTAAAGAGTTTGCCTCACAAATTCCTTGCGCCCAGCATAACCTAAAATTTCTAAGTAATAGGTTATCCAGTCTGATGTCATTAGTTTTGTAGTAAACCAGGCCACAGCCTTGATTCGTGAAGCAAATGATAAATTGTACTTTGAGACTCAAGGTGAACATAGCTGCGTTGTAATGTTTAATGAGACCAATGTATTTCACTCAGCTGCTGCTGGTCTTAAAACTCAGCTGTTTTAAGAAGAAAATAACCCACATTCTAATGATTAAATGAGAGAGGAAAACATTTGCATTCTAGACAAAGCTGAGAAATGGTTAGTACAACAGGTCCCCTATTGGCAGTAGAAGCCCAGGTCGAGAGTGGTGCATTGTATTCTACTTGGCCCGGGACATATCAGACTCATGAATTACTGCTGCTGAAAGAAAACACAGAGTTTATCTCATAACAATTAATGGAGAATTTAATAAATAATGGGTTAATAGTAAAATATTAGAGAATCAAACTATTTTCTGGTAAGAATTGTATCATATTTCCGTATAGACAGGACAATACTTACCTATTGACAGATGTCAGCCAACGAACAGTAGGAAACTGTCTCACTGTGCTCAGCTCATACATGCGGAATTGTTCAGCGTGGCCTCATTATAATTGATGGAATGTTGTGGAGAAGCTGCTGGAATTGTAACATGGGCGGGTTAATTCAGCTTATCCGTATTGAAACCATCTTGGCCACCGCTGGCATCACACATATGCCAACATTCAACACTTAGTCAATGACTCTTCCTAGCATTCTTAGAATCAAAATGTGGTTTCCTACGCCAACCTTCCCGGTCACTCAGCTTTCTCTTTATTAATTTTGTTCTTTAAAATAATTGTTGTAGAGTGACTCCCTTCACCCTAAAGAATCTTCCAGCTGCAACACTGGTTATTCTTTGATCTCCCTGTTTATTCCTTTAACCTTTACCCTGTTCCACTACCGGGGTGCCCCCTGCCCACTAAGAATCCTGGCATAATACAGGGGAAATGGAAACTTAGGAGAGTTTTCTTTAACTTGCCACGCCGGCAGCAGGGAAAGAGCAGGCAGAGCAGCATTCCAAGCCTAGCTCTGTGGCGGATGAGATTAAGTATCTCACTAATATAATGTAACACAACATATAGGTCTCAGTATCTCCTCTTTTTGTAGCACAATCCTATCTTCATTTTTTAATATTCCTATCATTCTAATAATATGCATGTCACAATGAGAAGCTGGGGAATTATCAAGCGGGAGTGAAGGAACAAAACTGGAAATACCATGTTGACTCACGATTTGAAGTCACTTCTCCACAAGTCTCATAGGGATTTTTATTTCACCCTTGAGACTTTTTGGCATTTTTTTTTTTCCATTCAAAACCATCTGTAAACCTCAAAAAGCTTCTGAATATGTCTGGATTCTCTGGATCTTGATATCTTGGCAGTAAAGTTGTCACTCCGACCCTTCTCTGTTTCTAATGTTAATAAATGTAACAACCCTCAAACTAGCATCATCTCAAAATATCTATCAGAAGAGTGGTAAAAGCAGCATGTTTGTAGAGAAGAAATGCAGGTTATTATGAAGTATATTATATTTGATAAATAAGCATGTTAGGAACCGTAGCTATGCCTGGTCCAGGAGAACAAAGATAGCATTTAAGTCTAGCACCCCCTGTTTCTTTCTAGGGAACCCAGTATAGCTTCCCAACTACTTTCATTGAAAAAAATATATTTTTTTCTCAACTTAAGGAAGGTCAGCTTGTTGGTAGATCTAGTGACTGTCAATCGATACTCATTGAGCGCCTGCACTCGGTGAACAGACACACCCTTAGGGAGCTTAGGATCTGTAAGAGACAGCTCTGTCTTCCTTCACCCTTCCTCCTCTACCGCAGATACCAGCTGTCGGGGGTGGTGTGTGCCACTGCAGGAGATGGACCTCGCTCACCATCAAGGGGTGGCATTTCCAGTCACTGGTTCCTTGGCTATGCCATTAGGAGGAGCTCTCGGTCTGTCCCACACACAGGTTTGATCTCCCGGTGCTGTGGTAAAGCGCTCCATTCATTCTGTAAGTGCACGAGCCTTTTCCACAGGCCTGGGGCTCCTGCCCTAAGTCAGTCAATGTTCAGCTCAATGATTTATTCATTGAAGATGAAAATTATTGCCCACGTTCCTACCCTTTATTTTTATGGTACTTGCCTCTCATTTTAATCCCTATGTATTATGGTATAGAATATACAGAGAAGCAGACACCCCTGTGTTAATCTTGGTTCTACTACATACTGATCTTAAATCCATTCTAAGCCTCCATGTCCTCTCGGGTATATTGAGGGTTAGATTAAAACATAAATGAACAATCTTGATATATATGACATTAATGAATAGTCCTGGAAATATAAGCTCTACTAATCGCTTTTATCTCTTTAACCACTCTTAGAAATCTACAGTTACCACTATGTTTTTTTTCCTTTTCTTTTCTTTCTGTTGCTTGCTAAAAACAAAGACAAAAAATATGGTTCATGGGAGGGAAATTCTCATACTAAACTAGTTTAGTGTTTGCATTTCGCATTTTGATATTCTGGATAATTATCAATATAAAACACCTTTACAGGTTCATCATTTTTTTTGTTGTTATACATAAAAATACTTTTCTCAGAAACTATTGGCCAAAATACTGCATTTAGACCCCACATTATAGAGTTAAAATGTTTCTGCCTTATGCTGTAATACTGACTTTTGTGTCATTTCTGTAAATTATAATAGTGGCTATAAGTTTCTTGTTTTAGCGTTTTGTTTTTGAAACATGAGACTACTTGTATCAGAAGAGGAATAGTCTTACTGTTCACTGGGAATTTTAAGCCACATGCCCATATTAAGGTTTATTTTCATTGTCGTTCTCTTGAGGCTACATCCATAACAATACTTCTACTCTTAGGGATGCCCTATTTACAAAGGATGATGGCAATTTCTAGAAAACTCAGCAGTGGTGATAGAATGATTTTAATTTTTGTGAGATTCTCATGGATAGCAGAGCCCAAATCGAGACCAACTTTTGAAAAACACGTTAAAAACTACATAAATCTGCCTTTGGCAGGCTGTCTGCTTTAATTGCCTGCCAAAGAACATGGATTCTAGTCAATGTAAAGTTTGGGAGTATATAGAAGATTTATCAGTTTATAACTTAATGTCACCATGAGACTGAATTGCATTCCATGAATTAACAGAGGAATCACTTCTGTTTAGGTAGTTGGGTTCTTAGTAACATCTTAATTTATTCAGTAAATATACCTCTTCTGTGAGAGACCCTATGGTTTGCCCTAGTGACATGAGGGGAATAGGAATTGGCCTCTGCACTCACATGAAGTGACTAATTAAACCAGTGGTAGTCTAATTTCAATTATACTGCAAAGATCAAGAACAGGGTGCTAACATTCATTAAAGGGATGCCTGACTGGAGATCCCGCAGGAGGTGATATTTTAGCTGAGATGTCAAGGATGAAGAGGAGTTGGCACAGCAGAGATGAAGGAAACACATTTTCAAAGGAGGAAACAGCATGTTTCAAGGCCTGCAGGGCTGTTCCAAGGTCCTGGGAGACAGCAAGGAAGACTGAAAGAACAGAAGCAACACGTGCCTCTCGGGGGAGAGGAGGCTCGTGTCTTAGGCGGGACTGCATTGTGTAGGAGCTAGGGGCCAGGTGAAGAAAGTTGGGAGACTATTTAGTAATGGAGTGCTACAATCTGATATAAACTTACAAAGTTTCATTCTGGAAGCTGTGAGGAAAAGGATTTTGAAGGGGGAACGAAAATGGGGAGATGTTAGGCAACTTTAGTGGATGATGGTGTGTTCTGGAACTTGATCAGTGGCAGAGGGTGGAGTTACAAGGAGGAAACATGTCACTCATCTTGCTTTCTCTATGTTTGTGCTAGAATATTATTAATAGATTATCAGAAACTTAGTTAAGTAACATTTCAGCAAACGAAGTTCCTATCTTCCTTTGCTGTCCTCACAGTCCTCACGTGGACCTGCCTGCCCGCCCCTTGCTGTAGACGTCTGTCACGGTGAAGTGAGCAGGGTTTTGCCTGAATGCTGCTGAAAAATGCCATTCTTTGTCCTAGAGAAGCCTGGGACCCATTTGAAAAGGCAGGACACAGGTGAAAAGTTAGGCCCAGAAAGAACAGAGATCAATGTTTCCTCTTCTTTTAAAATCCCTCTCAGCTCCTAGCATAGTGCTTTCCATGCTGTGTGGATCATTAAGTAGTCGTTGAACAAATGAGCAGGCACGTCGTGCAGGAGGCATAATACTGACATCATCACCGTAGTCAGTGGTCCAAAGCCTGGAAGAAGTGGTAGTCAGTTGGTGCAAGGTCTGGTGAATACAGTGAATGACAGGAGTTTCCAAGTCCAGCCTTCTCTAGTTTGAGCAGCATTTTTTGTGCGACAGACATGTGGTCCAGTGTTGTCTTGCAAGAGGTGTTGGCCTGTTTCTGTTGGCCAATCTCAGCTGCTTAACTGCAAGCATCCTCATCATTTTGTCTAATTGGTTGCAGTAGACATGTGCTGTAATCGATTGACCAGGTTTCATGAAGCTTTAGTGGATAATACCAGCGTCAGACCACCAAACAGACACCATTAGCTTTTTCCCAAACACTTCGTTGATATTTTGAGCTGTCTCCACTGCATTGGTTCTACGACGAAACTCATATTAAAAAATAACATGACTTTTTGACTACCCGTGGTTTCACAAAACTTGCTCTAGAAAACATTTGAAAGATGATCACAAGCCAAAATGTGCATTTGGAAGACTGAAGATGTACCTTCACAATAAAAATCAAACAAGAAATGTCAAGGTGATGTGTCAGCGATGTCAACTGTCAAACTTAGGACTTACGGATATCAGACATTTCATACTTAATAACCTAATAGATTTCCAGAATGATCAATTAAATTTTTTCCAATATATGATAGTAAGGTTTATAAACAAATGGTTGGAAACAAGGCATGGAAGCTGAGTTTTAGGAAATTTAGTGTGGAATGGCTCTGCCGCCCACCCCCAGCCTCTCTGAGCTGTAATGCTTCATGCTTAGCTGTAGGAATTGTTTGTCCAGAAATCCTTTCTTCCAACTCTTCCCCTTGTTTTGATAGTCTAGGTTGGTTCCCAGGGGCTTGACATATAAAATGAAATGCAATCAAATGAAAAATACTGGTCTTGATCTTCAGGCCAATCTTTGCATTTATCCACCCATATCTTACATTTCCTGATTGCCACTATTTGCATGCATGTGTGCACACACAATCTTTTCCTAATAAACTTGAAGCTCTGATCAATCCCATCTTCTCAAAAAGGACCTATCCATTTCTGCTAGCCAAACACTTCCCTTCTAAACCTTGCTTAAGATTCACCTGCACTATGAAGTATTTTTGGACTTTTCCCAACCAAATTACATTTCTATGAACCTTTATTTTCTCACCTGCAAAATGGCATTAGGGTTGACATGAGCATTAAGAGAGAGTCTGCATAAAGGAGCGTGGTTTCCTACAGGGTGTGTGGGAGGGTAGGAGGGGGTTGGCTCCCTCTAGCCCACACTGAGAGGCAGGGCATTCCCTGCTGCCCTCTGTCACGGGGCTTTGGCACTTTTCTTGGGGGACAGTAAAGGCATGCATAATTGGGTGTGCCTGCATCAGGACCCTTAAATGAAATATACAGGCTGACGGTAGAATGGAAATTTACAGATGTGGGATAGAAGAGCAGTAAGAACGATACACAATCGGAGATCAGAGCCGGGAGCAACCCAGTTTGCTGCAGGGTAACTGTGAGGGAACTTTCCATGGAAAAGATGATATTTGCAGTATAGCTGGGACCATTATAAGAGTTCCTTATAGGTAATGGCTTGGTGATCATTGTGTGTCAGGGCCTGGTTCAGAGCTAGAAGCGGAGTGGATGCTTAATAAATGATATTCAAATGCACGATATGACCCCTGATATATATTTATTGTGCATTATTCAATTTCAATAGCTGATATAAAGCTAAAACCATTTAAATGAAACTCTCCCGCTTGCCATTCAAGAAATATACATGAATATAAAAGAAATACAAATGAAATATAAATGAATATAAATGAAGTAGTGTTGGAAAATTGCAAAGATTATTTATTAAGTGCCCAATGTTAAAGAACTCCCGTGTGAAACTGAATCACCGATGGCGTAACTGTGTCAAGGTGACATGGCATCTGGACGTGGAGGATGCCGTCTAGATGTTTTGCCTGTGAGGCAGATGGAGCAAAGGGGACAAGTGCAGCTTCACACGTACACGTGCCTGTCTGCCTGGTGCTGTTCTCTCGGTACCACTGGGGAACATCCGGACATTCCATTTATTATGGGAGATAATTGTTATCTCAAATAAAAATATTTGTTGTTTAAATTGTATTCAAAGTTCTCATTTATCTGCAACCTTTTAAGAGAAAGAAATCCATCTGTAAGTGTACGTAAATTACTCTGTAAACGTTTTAATGTCTTTGTTTCTTCTCTCCGCCTGTTTATACTGTAATATTAATAACTGCAGCATTTTAATGAGCTTTGACTGAATTATCTTCGGAGAGTTGGTGCAGTGTGTTCCTTGGAGACACATAACTGAAGTTGCCCAGTTCTGGAGGGAAGTCTGTTCCTCATTAGCTGGGACAGCTAAGAGAGCGCTCGCTCCAGAGAGTGGGAGCCGGCAGGAGCCCACCTGTGCATCAGCAGGACCAGGCAGCATCTCTGCCCTGCTGTGGAGCAACCCCAGGGCTTTCATTAAAAGTGTCAGACAGTTTCCCTGGAGCAAGTGCTGATGGCGTGTCATGTTGGTGTCTCTGGAGGAGCAGTGCTGACACCTACTAATAGTCTGACAAATGGTTAAGTAGCTGTTTCAGCCTGGGTTGAGGAATCGAGCATGCTCTACCTGAGCATTCAGCTGAATGCACATGTTCTCTGCATGCTTGCAGTTGCTGAAGAGGAAGCGTGTTGTTCTACACTGGCAGGCTCTTTCCCATTCAACCCCCCAGCCCTGTTCCCTACAAAACAGATGGCCAGAGTAACCTGTCTTTAAATAAGCGAGACTTTGCAGACACAGGTGGATTTTTGTGTTAGTTTGATTTTGACTGCCCAGGATCTGAAGCCCCTTCTGTGTTTGAGGCATTTGCCATTGTATGTTTTAGAGAAGGAGTTAGAGCCCACTTTCAGTCATGAAGGCTGAAAAGCCAGGATTCCTTTCCTAAGTCCTAGTAGTTCAGGCCTTTGCGTCTGCATCCAGTGAGGCAAAGAAGCAGGAGCAGAGAGTTCACATCGGAGACAGCCACGGTCAGGGGCCAGGGACAGGAGTGCCTTGTGGGGCCAGTATTCTGGGAAAGCAGAGACCACACCAGACTTTTCCTGGGGTGGAATATTGGCTGGACTTCTTGTGCCTGCATATTCTTTGGTTTATAGTGATTTTTTGAGCCTGATTTTCTAGCCTTTGTAGATATTCTGAGAGCTGTTTGATATTACTATATTAAATTCCTTTTCTGCTAAATTTAGACAGGGATCACTTCCATTTTTTGCAGTCAAGAACCCAAACTCATTCATTAATGCTCATGGCTTGGTCATTGTCTGCTGGTAACCGAGATAATAGCATTGACTTAAAATCTTTGGCCAGGCAACTAAGTATCCAGGCCCCTAGTCAGTTGAATGCAATCTCCTGTTTAATACTGACCGTCACCCATGCCTTTGCTCTTCTTCACCTCTTCTTAAGAAATACATTCCTCAGGCAAGCTCCTGCACATGTCGCTATCTCTATTGATGTGCGGTGCCTCAAAGCTCCTGGTTATTAAGTGAATTGGATGTAGGTTCAGTGACCTGAGTGGGAGGCCAGTCGGTCAAGAGACCTGAGCACTCTCTGCCTGAGGCCCTGGCCCGGGACTCCTTGGCCATTTGTTGGAGAAGCATGTGTCCTTGTGCCCCCAATCAATTTAGCAAGCACTGCTTTGTAAAGTGCCAGTGTGCTGTGGAGACGGGCAATGCGCTGATGTCCCATGGACATTACGGAGTCATTCATTCTGTCTCTGACAGTTCCAATTCTAGATCCCTCTGCCAAGACCAACAAAAGGGAAGTGAAATTTTACTTGGTAACTCTCTGGGTCCAACTTTGTATTTGGAATTTTCTTACCTCTTTTGAAGGATATGGGAGATAGGATAGAAAACAAAGAAGTGAGGTAGGAGACATGTAAGGGATGAGCTTAATTTTTTTAAGTTAAAAACTCTGACCTTTATTGAATTGTACTTTTTTCTATTTCATGGCACCAAAAATGTAGCTCATACATTCTCTTAATGTACTGAGTATGTAGAATCATGCAGCTATTTGCTGAGGAGCAGAGTTTTAACTCCTTGAGAACCATTTTTATACTTTTTCTCACATCTTCTCATAGCCACGGGGAAGCCTGTAAGTTATCATAGCATTCCAGTCATTCCAGATTGGCTGAAAGAGAATTTAGGAAGGAAACAGAGATGAGCTTCATTTTTAAAACAAAACAAAGACGTGGGCTTTCCCACCTGCCAAATTGACACCGACTCCTGTGAAACCTGTGTGGTCACTGGCTTTCAAGGCTACATGTTGGGTGGTGTATGAGTCCCAGTCCATTATGGATGCTAAAGTTCCAACACTTGGAGGCCCTGCCCACCTCCTGAATGTCCACACAGGGCGTCCGCAGAGCTTTTTGAAAAGGAGTCTCGCCTTCCCTCTTTCAGCAAGAACCATTTTTGAATTATAAAAGTGCATGACTGTTGTTCACATTGACTCTGTCTGTTTTGAGTTTAACTTGTCTTTGACCAATGTGTGTGTTCTCTTTCCAGGAAAGAGCGATCCTTTTTGCTTGTTGGAGTTAGGCAACGACCGGCTTCAGACACATACCATTTACAAGAACCTCAACCCTGAGTGGAACAAAGTTTTTACATTGTAAGTGTTTTAGTCTCTGGAATACTGAGGAACAGCGCTAACTTAGAGAGCAATTATCCCCGCTATGTTTGGGGCAGGCTGGGGCTCTTGAGTGGAACTTTCTGTCTATTTTTATGGGCAAAGAGTGAATTTTATTGTTTTTTTTCCTTCTGAAAACCTTTTATCCTTTCATTTTATAGAGTGCAGTGTTAATAATAGAAGAGACCGTTCAGAACTGCAAAGGAGTGTTATAGGAGGCATTTGTAAAGTAGATGTTTTAGTGACTAAATTAATCTGTGAGTAGCTGGAAGCCTCCATATATCTAGATTAATTCATTCCTGGGTTAAGGAAAGTTACTAATGGAGACCTGCCTTATATTCAAGGAGCTTATATGTTATAACGTTATTTTAATGCTTGAAGGCTTGTATTCTGCCAGAGTCTTTTGGAAAAAATGCAGATTATCTGTGCATCCTTAAAGACTCCCAAAGGCTCTTTGTATTCCAGTGTATTTCCCAGTGACCCACCCCATAGCGATGCCCTGCCCACTCTATCAAACTCAGGGATTTAGGGGGCTGGATATATTTCAGTTTCCTAGTTTTCTTTAGCTTCCAAAGCACCTAAACATCAATGGAGGCCCCTGTTGAATTTGGGTGGGATGGTGGTGGTACACGGCCCCCACAAAGCTGAATAAATGCTCCCTCTGTGCTTATAAGTGAAAAAAAAAAAAACCCGTTCATTTTGCGTACAGTTAATGCTATTAGTAGAAAGTTCCCAAGGATCTATGAGAAGTGGACTGACTCTGCTAAACAAGTTTGCCAAATGTCAGATGTAAATTTCTCTTGTTTTCCTAAAACGTGGCCAATGGCCGTGGCTTCGTTTTTCATTGTTGCTGAGGTCTGGCTTCTGGACAACATAAAACCGTGTTTCTAAGTGTTCTTAGTATTTTGTGTTTCAACCGTAGGAGGCTTTCAATGTATATCAGCCTAAGTGATTTTCACCACCTTTTTTTTTGTTTCTTTTAAAGAAAAGAGAATTCTTCATTCATTTAAAGAAAATGTTTTTTTTCACTCTTCTCGTTTGGAAGCTTCTTTGAGATCACTTTGCTTTGACCCGCTCGTTCTTTCTGCCTTCTCCTTCTTCATTCTGTTTCCTCCACCGCCCTGCCCTTGAGTACACGTGTGCTATGCGGAAAATGTCATAGTAAAAAAGTTGACTTCTTTTTTCATATGGATGTCTAAATCTTCTGTGATGGAAGGTTTGGGAATACAGTCAGTTTGATTTAATTTTTGGAATTTAATTAAATGGTAGTTTTATACTCTAAGGACATACAGGCTTAATTAGTGAAACAGTGTTTTCAGATCTTCATGGAACAGACTTCACTTGTGTGTTTTTGTGTATAATACATGGTATTTTTTGTTTCAGTCCCATTAAAGACATCCATGATGTTTTGGAAGTGACAGTGTTTGATGAAGATGGAGATAAACCCCCTGATTTTCTTGGAAAAGTTGCCATTCCCTTGCTATCCGTAAGTTCCCTTTATTAATAAACAGTTTGCGAGTCATTTTACAGTTGATGAGTTTCTATGGTCTAGAGTTGCTGAATCTTAGTCTAGGGGGAAAAATTCCTCCTCAATGCAGCAGGAAATTACTGTTTTATTCCTTATTCTTACCCAGTATCTTCAGCAGTTTCAGGTATAAAGGGACATACTTTTTCTGTGTCAGTCCGATATTGATTTAACCAACCAAAACATTTTGGCTAGTTTTTCCATTCACTCTCAATCTTTCCATCTTAAGATGGGAATTTCTATTTGCTTACAAGAATGTAGATCCTCGACTGATTTTCCATTTATTAATGAAAAACACTCACATGTATTTCTTTATACCTCCTTGCTGCACCTTTGTTCAAAGATTAATTGTTGGTGACCGCACATTGTTTTCAGGACTACGAAAGACCGTTTCCCCGGAAGTTCTATTTGTCTTTTTAGTAGTCATATTAGTCATATTTGCTTTAAGTTTCAAAAAACGCTTGTGGAAGAAAGCACAGAGCCTCTCTTGAAGAGGGAAGAGTGTTTTGGCAGTCCAGTTATTATAAAAAATGATACACCAGGATCAACAAAGGGGAAAAGCTGGATGAAAAAGTACTTACAAAAGTCAGAAGAGAAAGCATCAAAGAATGCCTTAATATGGGCAAAGAAGGAAAGCAAGAGAGCAGATTCACCTCTTAATTGGACATTAATGTGTGTTCCAAACGTACTCTTCTAGAAGAGAGAATTTCAGTTTTTCATCCAACCATTAATACAATTGCTTGTAGACTTATTACAGCTTTATCAGCCAATGAGACTTTATTTCTTCCAAAAGATACATTTTTTCCAAAGCTGTTAGTGCATTTTGTGGATGGAGCACTCTTGCATTTTAACCATGAGATTAGTGTAGCTCCCACGATGTTTACAGAGGGAGGAATGCGGTACCTCTTAATATCGCTTCTTCTGTTTTTGCTGGCTTGGTTAATTTCTCCCCAAGTCCTCATATCCCTGATGTTCCTCGAAGAGCCGGCCTGGAGCATCTGCTCCCGGTGCAGCCGGCTCCTGCCAAATGCTCTGAGCCGTCGGCATCAGGCCGCGCAGCTCACAGAGAGGAGATGGTAATGTGGGATTTCCCC
This sequence comes from Lepilemur ruficaudatus, assembly GCA_963574885.1. Taxonomy (NCBI): domain Eukaryota; kingdom Metazoa; phylum Chordata; class Mammalia; order Primates; family Lepilemuridae; genus Lepilemur; species Lepilemur ruficaudatus. The sequence continues at coordinate 68,474 of CAUYRT010013273.1, read as the reverse complement.
CTTTTTTATTACAACTCTGTCAGTTATTCCTGTAAGAATACATGTAACAGGAATGTGGGGCACACTCTTTGAGAGGCCTGAAGGGACTGCAAGCAAAGACTCTCCTTTACGATCCAGTTTCCTCCTCTCTTTTCTTTTTCTGACATTTCTTCTCTTATTTTTATAAATAAATCTCTTAGTAGCACATTTTATTCCTTGCTAGGTGAACACCACTTGGTCCTTTTTTTTTTTAAAACCTTTCTAGTTTTGTGTGTATAGGTCTTGTGTATTTGGTGTTTCCATATTACCAATAATTGACTTACCTTGCTCGTTTGCTGGTCCCTTCCTTCCCTCCCTCCCTCCCTCCCTCCCTCCCTCCTTCCCTCTCTCCCTCCCTCTCTCTCTCCCTCCCTCTCTCCTTCCCTCTCTCCCTCCCTCTCTCCTTCCCTCCCTCCCTCCTTCCTTCCTTCCTCCCTTCCTCCCTCCCCCGCTTTTCCCCTCCTCCCTTCCTCCCCTCCTCCCCTCCTCCCCTCCTTCCTCTCCCCTCCTTCCTCTCCCCTCCTTCCTTCACACCTTCCCTGACAGATCTAAGAAATTACCTGGAGCTTAATTGTGTTTTCTCAACCTTGACATTTTGGGCCAGAACATTCTTTGTTACTTGGAGCTTTCCTGTGCATTGTAGAGAATCCAGCCAGTCTCTTTGACCTCTACACATTAGATGACAGTAGCACCTGCCCACCCACTGCTGCGGTGACAACCCAAGTTGTCTGCAGACATTGCCAAAGATCTTGAAGGGTGGGTGGGTGGGATCACTCCCAGTGAAGATCCACTGACCTAAACTAATGCATTTTTCAGAACATAGCCTTCAAATACAAGGTAGAATATTTTTTGAAAGACCTAGTTTAAACGCAAGCTGCGCTCCACCTTGACAGTTTTCAGGTTGCTGATAAGCTGTCTCATGATCTGTTGTTCATTCATTTGTTCCACAAATGTTTATCAAGTGTCCACTTCGTGTCAGGCACTGTTCTGGGTATATGCTCTAACAGTGACCACAGGGAAGCTCTCTCCTCACATGGAGATTATATTATGGTTGCAGGAGACAACACCTAAACGAAAGAGAACAAAATCAATACACAGAGTGCTGATGGGGGAAAGTAAGGAAGGGGGGTGCCAGGAATGTGAGGGGGGGTGCACTTTTCCATCAGCTGGCCAGGGAGGGCCTCATGGAATCGGGGACATTTGAGTGAGAACTTGAGTTGAGGGAGAGAGCTGTGTGGATCCCTGAGGAATCTCTCCCCGGTGGGAAATTCTCACATTCAAGTGCTCTGAGGCAGGACCCAGACTGTCAAATTCTAGAAGTGGCCGGGCGGCCAGTGTCGGGGGATGGAGGGAGCCGGATGGGGAACAGCGAGGTGTGGGACAGGAAAGGACTGAGGGGATAGGGTGGGCAGGAGAGGATTCCAGAGGACTTTGAAAGTCAAGAAAGTTTGAAGGATTTGGCTTTTTCTTAGTATGGGCAGGGAAACGACAGGAGGTTTCAAGCCAGCTAGCGCTTGATTTGTTCTACGTTATTTGTTTCTTTCTAACATAAAAGGGCTGTGGCCCATCCTGAAATAAACCGTGATCTGAAAGGTCCCTGCCTTGTAATGGCAGCATGACCTGGGCTGACTCCCTCCTTGGACTTTGAGGTCCCTGGTATGTTGCACTAAATAAGAGCTTTCAGCTGCTGCTTCAGCGTGGCTGTTTCAATTGAGATTCATTTTCAATTTCTTGGCTGAAAAATTGGGAAAATGATCAAATCCTGCAGTGAATCTGTGTGGCGTCTTCCTGGCAATCAGGGGTCCACCTGCAACATGCCCTCTCCAAAGTGATCCCGTATTTAATGCGTAGTTACTAATCTGATTTTTAAAATGTCATAATCCTCAGTGTAATTGGAAAATTATAAGCTTTTAGTTATTTCATTGAACATTCTCTCATCAAATAATTCTTCTAACTTGTGATTTAGAGGTTGTGTTTTAAAATATTTAGATCTAGGTTGTTTTGCTCTAGTTAGTATCTATTGAGTGATGCCAGCAGTAGAGTAGTTAACTAGCAAGCCCTGTGCTGTGCACTTAGCACATGTTAAATCCTTTATTCTCTAATGACCTAAGAGGCAGGCTTTATTTTTATGCCCATTTCCAAATGAGAATACGGAGACACAGGAAGGATCCTGTAGCTGGTAAGTAATAGAGGCTGGGTTTGAATTTAGGCAGTCTCTTATCAGAGCCTGAGCTCCTAAGAACTTGTTATACTGTCACAGCGAGTGCCTGGCTAAGAAAGTGCCATGTTGAAAGGCTGTTTTGTGAGACCACTGTGCTGCGTGCTCTGGAGGGTGGCAGGAGGGGTTCAGGTTTGAAGACTTGCATGTCTTGCTGGAAGGAACCTATGCAATGAACACATGAGACCCAAAGCCTCAAGTGCCCTAGGAAAGGAGCAGGACAATGGCAAGGGGGAGTGGTGGTGAGGGGAGTGTGGATTCCAGTTTAGGGGGATTTTAGGAAACAATTTGAGCTGGGCCAGGAAGGAGGTGGCTGATTCTCAGCGCAGGGTAAAGTGTGGGCAGCGAAGCAGAGATACTGGGTGAAGGCCACATCCAGGAGCAAGCAGGAGCTAGGTGCTGGGAGATCCGGCTGGGCGTGGAGGTGGAGGGGCCTGCAGGTAGCTCAGAAGGGTTGAAGGAGGTTGGAATTTACTCTATTAGCAGGGAGCTACCGAAGGCTTTTGATCTGATGAGGGAAGTGTGGCTAGCGAGTGCACAGGAGCAGGCTTCTGGGAGTTCAAAGAAGAGACGGGGCGGCAGAAGGCAGATGAGACATGCTCTATATTGTCGGGGGATGCAGCCGTGGTGAGCATGGCCCCAAGAACATGGCGAGCACTTACACATGGTCAGAACAATAGTGGCGACGTGCCATGGGAAAGTGTGAGCACGTGTGTTCACATAGGAGATAACACCTTGGTTACATAACCGTGCTACTCAGGTTTCCCCAAAGGCTGGCTGAAGACACACCAGCAATTATCTTAGTCTGGCCTAAGAAACCTACTGCCTATGCAAATGAATTTCCCTTACACCTGGGTCAGAGGTACTGGAGCAGTTGACCAGAAAGAAAGTTTGGGCTCCAGTGTGAAGCAAATTAGAAAGAGACTCTTCCTGGGAGAATTAGTTGAAACTCCCAGAATTAAGCATGGAAGAAAGCCTGTGTAGGTACAATGTTGATGTTGTGTGCTTCATAGGATAAGGACTTGTTTCTTTTTTTTTTTTTTTTAATAGAGAACCATAAAAATAGATTTATTGGTGCTTCACTCTTATCTCTGTAGGATACAGAACCATATTTGATAATACTTTATTTTATGTATAAAGACAAAAATTGCATTTCTTAGAGAAGAATAAGAATAATTTTTGTGAGGATGCGTTTTCTTTAATCAAGTCGTAAACTAAAATTTGATTTATACTTCTTGAGAAAATGCAAACCACATTTTTAAATGTCTAAGTAGAAAGTATGGGAGGTGCTTCAACTTTTAATCTCACTCAAAATGGTAATGTGCTAAGTGCATTTAAGCCTGTTAAATAAAGAGTCTGTTCTGAATTCATGATATCTTTTTAATCAGGTGAATGTGCTAGCTGACAATTGGCTCATTTAAAATCCATATACTAAAATAAGTATATTTATTATTGCTGGTGAATTAGTCAAAGCATGTTGAATAGGTTAAACTTTTCTATTAAGTGGAAAAAGCTCTTAGAGCGAGTCAAAGAGTAACTGAGGCTGCTTTGAGACACCTAAAACACAGCAATACAGAAACAGTGGAACAAAAATACAGCATGTAGGGGCAAATGAAAGATAGAAACATGATACAGTTTTAGGAGTTAAAAAAAGATGAATTATCAGTAAGTTTGTAACAAACGTGAACTTTTAAGTGAGTAACTCCCCATAGACAGATATATGCATATTAAAAATCCAAGAAAAAAATACAGAACAAAAAATAAATAAGGCTGCAAATTGATGTTTCTTGAAGACCCAAATGTTTGAAGGTCCAAATTCCAGAAAGTGTTAATAGTGAAGATCCCTGCCTAGACTGGCATAGCTACTACATTTCTGGGCATGAAATTCTGGAATTTCCTTTTTTTCCCCAGCAAATTCTTAGATGATATTTAGACATATCAAGTGGTGGTTCTCAAACTTTAGAGAATAAACAACATACTTAGACATATATCAGGATTGAAAGACTCCAGGCCAATGAGTCATCCTTCTGTATATTTCATTTCTCTTTAATGTTTTGAAAAAGATAGTTATTTAAAAAACTGATTATCTAGGTTTGTAATACTTTCTAATCAAATACTCATAAGTGAAGTCAGTATAAAATTGAGATTGGAATGGATTGTAATCTGCAGACTCATTTTCACATTGCTCCTCTAATCCTCTAATCAGTAAGGGTAAATATATTTTAGAAAACAGTAAACACATTTTAGAGTTTCAAAGCATTTTGGGAAATAGAGACTATCTCCTAATAATTAGCTGATTCCATCGATTTATTTACTATTTCTATCCTCAATTAAGTGATCCTCATTCTTTCCTGAAAATCAGGCTGGATTCTTCTCCTCTTGGTCATTCCTTCTTATTCAATTATACATTTGCCTCCTCCAAATTTTCTAACGGGCTTCGAAAATCAGCTTTAGTGACTTAATCTGTAAAATGAGAACAGCATTTATTTATTAGTATTTCCTAATAACTAAGAGGAAATCGCCTGAAGTTTGAGGAGGACCTGCATTTTGAAACAAACCTGAGTCCTCTCGTGCGAGCCAGGCCCGCATGAGCAAGTGACTCTGTCGTCAGAAACATGGGCCTTTACGCTGCTCCCGCGGAGCCCCGTGTTGTCTGTGACTCCGTGTGCACAATAACTAGCTGCACCAACAACAGCGTCACTTAATTAGTTTTATGGGGCAAATTTTCTATAATGGCTTGTACCAAATAAATGCCATGCAAATCTCCATTTGCATTTCCAATTAAGTATGTGCCTAAGTTTCACCTGCTGTGGGTTTGCACGTTGTAATGGACTCACACAATCATAGTTTTCTTAGATTAATGTTGAAGTATTTGGCCATTAAAATAAATACTATTGATATTTAAATTTATACTAATATTTATGGATTTATAACCAAGCTAAAAAAAAAAAATTAAAAGTGATCTGTTGTCAAGGTTTGGTTTTCCAGGGCGTAGATTTGGTTGCGGAATTCCATGTGAATCAGCTTGGAGCCACGAAGGGTGGGTGAAAAGCAGAGAGACGTGTCATCTGAGAGATTATTTGATAGATAACACTTGATCCTAATTCAGGGCAAAAATGGTCATTTTTGAATGTAGACTTTCAAGTCTCCTCACCTCCTACTACTGGTCTAATATGGTCATTGAAATAAATAAAGGAAATAAGGCAAATTTCTTTATTGGCCCTAGAAAGTAGGAAAGGGCACCTTTAACATACTGGAATGACCCTGAACTATATGCCATGTATAATGTGGATGATGTTTGGTTAGAACAGACAGGCTAAGAGAGAAAGAGTGACTCCTGGGATTTTCCTAGCATCCTGTAATGAGAAGATGGCAAGTGTAAAGCTGAACACACTACATGTGACGGTAGACGATGGATAGGTTAACCTTTTCTATTAAATGGAAAAACCTCTTACATTGAGTCAAATAGTAACTGCTGCTTCTTCGAGACGCCTAAAACACAGTAATACAGAAACACATGAGCAAAAATACAGCATATGGATGTAAATAAAAGGTAAGATAGAAACATGTTATAGGTTTTAGGGGTTATAAAAGATGAATTATCAATAAGTTTATAACACACGTGAACTTTTTTAAGTGAATAACTTCCCATAGACATATACATGCATATTAAAAGTACAGGGAAAAATTACGGAACAAAAAATAAATCAGGCTGCAAATTGATGTTTCTTTGAAGGCCCAAATGTTTGAAGGTCCAAATTTGGGAAGTGTTAACAGTGAAGATCCCTGCCTACTATTGTGTAGCTACTGCATTTCTGGGCATGAGATTCTGGAACTTCCCTCTTTTTTTTTTTTTTTAAGCAAATTCTTAGATGATATTTAGATATACGAAAGTGGTAGTTCTCAAACTTTAGAGAATAATTAATAAGCTTGATCTGACGTGTGTGTGTATACATACACATAAAAAATAGAAAATATTCTGTTCAAATATCCATTAACATGTTCAAATATCAGTCATGTTCTGGGTCCAAAATACTTGAGTGGATTCCAAAAAAGTAGAAATTGTACTTGGTTATAGTACTATAGAAATAGAAATTAATAACAAAAGTATCAAGCTAGTTGATGGGAAATAAATCCCAAGTAGCTAATGTAGATACCAAAACTGCAATTACAGACTACTTATAAATTCACGATTACTATACAATAAAAATTATGGATAAGGGCCAAAAGTATTATTCAGAGGAAATTCTTACCTTGAATGGTTTCATCATTAAACAAGAAAGGTTGAAAATCGATTAAGCACATGAAGAAAAGGAATTAAATAAGATAAAACTAAGAAAATTAGAAAGGAATTGGTGAAATAAAAACAGAGAGCAATATTGTAGAAAATATGTGAGCAGTGGGTATGAGTCCACCTATTGCTTCCCCCAAAAACCAGTGAAACAGACCAATCATTTACAAGGTTAATGAAAAAAAGAGGAAAAACACATAATATTAAGAATGATTTGAAAAGTTAAGAAATATAGGGGATTGCTGTCAAGAACACTGAACTTCTATGAGGGGTCTAAGAGAAAACATGATTAACTGTAGAGACATATTAATACTTGGAAGAGCTTGGGTATTGTAAGTAATTAAAATTTCTCCAAATGAACTATAAATGTGTTATAGTTTCACATTTGGAGAAATGAATGTGTAGTAAATAGCAAAGAATATTATCTTAAGTGTAATTAGAGGAATTTGAATATCACGTATTGACTATACTGTTTAGTAAAAATAATTAATTATGGAAGAATCAGAAAAAGTTATCAAAGTATTTCATCTTTTTCTCCCAGTATCCTCCCTTCCCCCAAATAAGAAAATAAGAGATCCTTATTTTTTTATGAACAAACTTTTTTCAAACCTTGAAGGGACAGTCTTATATTATTTAAATGTGTTAAGAGCATGAAAGAATGGAAAACTTAGGAATTTATTTCCTGACACTAAGTCTAGAAGAATATCAGAAACACAGATTTAATAAAAAGGAGTATCAGTAAGGCACCACACGTTAGGAACTCTGATTGTATAATTTATGTCATTGCTGTATTAAAGGATAAAAAACCCTCAATCTCATTAGATATGGGAGGGTCACTTGACAATATTTAGTATTCTTTATTTTGAAAAATACTCTAATAAGTTAATTGAGCAACTTTTTAACATAAAAATAAATATCTGTCAAAAACATCACAAACATCAGCATTATTACTGAAACACTAGAGATATTTCCTCTATTTTCTCATTTTTAAAATGAAGATAACATAGTACCTACGGAGCAGGATTGTTCAGAGAATTGTTCAGTGAGTTTTTACACTTATGAATGAAAAATTAAGCATTTTATGTCAGATCCAGCCAATGCAAAATTGTAAGAAAAAAGAAATGCCTATTTTAATGAAGGAAACATTTGCATGTAATATCAGATACTATCTGTCACCTGAAGAAAATTAAGATAATGTACTGGAATAAAAAAATGATAAAATCAATATTAACACAATAATAACTATATACAGTAGAAAAATATTTTTAAAAACTAAAAATCATATCAAAGACTATAATAGAAAACAAAAAATATGTCTCAGGCATACATGAGGAAGTTCTCGAACTGCACTAAAGGACTTGAAAGAAGACTGAATAATTGGAGATCATTTAATATATAATAAACTTGAAACCTGGGGTCACTGAGGAAAGCATAAACTAATAAGTGACTCTGGGAAATTTGGTCACTCATCCTTCAGGGGAAGATGTGGTGTATCACCGTGAACACAGTAACAATTTCAAGATGAATTAAACATCAAACACTTGAAGCAAACTCCACAAAAAAACCTGTTACAATAGTGGGAAAGTTTTATATAAACAAGCCAAAAAACAGGAATGGTCAGAGAAAAATCTTAAGATGTCGGTATGGCCAGAGCAAAAATCACCACCAAAAATTAAAAGATAAAGCATAAAGTGGTAAAAAAAAAAAAAAAAAAATACTTGTGGCATCCAAACAAATCCATAGTATAGCTACTACAGTGTGTGTTTTTTAATCAGTAAGGAAAAGATAAGTCAACCTAGCAGAAAAGTTAATTCAAAGAAGTAGAATTCCTAATAGCTAATAAGCATATGAATGGCTCATGATTTATTTAGTTATGAACGTGAAGGTTAAGAATTCAGACACTGGAGCCAGACCGCCTGGGTTAGTGCCCTGGCTTCTCCTCTAAACTGACTGTGATTTTTGACAAGTTACCGAACCTCTCTGCATTTTTTTTTTTTTTTTGGTTGTTGCCGAAATGAAGAGAGTTATCATTTTACCTGCATTGGAGGTGTATAGTGATGATTAAATTAGTTGGTAAATGTAGAATGAGTACAATAGTCCCTGGCACACAGTGAGCACTAATAGTGTAAGCCATCCTCATCTTCACCTACTCTGTTTTAAAAATTGAAATCATTAAAATAAGAAATCAGATTAATACAATAAATATTTTTCAATATCATTGTAGAAAAAGGCCACTCTCAAATTCTGTTGGAAGAGTATGACTTGGTATAAACCTTGTAGATGGTACCTTAATATAAGGGATTACAATTGAATATGCACCTGTCTTGGGGCATTTCTAGTCTAGGTGTCCACTTTGGAGAGGCAACTAGGGCTCCAAGAGATGCAGTAATTGCCCAGAATCACACTGTTAAATGCCAGAAATGGGAATTGAATCTAAGTCTGTCTGGTTTCACGGCCCTACCATGGTTCACTGTTAATAAACACATGAAAAAAATATGTTCAGTCTCATTTGTTATAAAAAGCTACGTATTAAAACAACATGAAGCTATTTTCTTTCTGTGAAATTGCTGTATAGTAAATAAAAATGCCTGGGGTTGGTGAGGTTGCAGGGAAGTGGACAGACTCATTCACTAGGCTGGGAGTATAAACAGCATTTTTTATATATAGATTTAGCTGTATTTATAGCTATATAAATATAGCATGTATTAATATAGCATTTTAGGAGGGTAAGTGGGCAATACTTGCAAAGACCTTAAAAATAAGGTCTCTGACTCAGCAATTCTATCTCTAGGAATTTATCTTTGGGAATATGTCATGGGTGGATAAAGATATCTAAGTATAAATTTATCACAGTGTTTATAATTGTAAATATTGGAAATATTTTGTTACAACAGAGGATTAGTTAATTATCAAATATTCGTAAAATGAAAAACCATTCTAAATTACGTAGATGAATTATTGCATGGGGGATGTTTTCCATATATTTTTAACTTAAAAGAGAAGTGATTGAAATGATATCAATTAAGACTAAAATAGATGATATTTAGCCAGCAATTCCAATTCACCTGTCACTGTTTACTGCTTTTTGCTGATACTTCACAACAACCTCGGAAATTTGAGCCGTTTTTAATTCATGTTTTACGGATTAGGAAACCGAAGAACAGAGGGGTTATGTAACTTATCCAAAGTTATCCCACCAGTCCGAGACAAAGCCAGAGCTTAGCCTCAATTCATCTGCCTCTAGAGTCCCAAATACTACCCAATGATCCTATATTCATTAGATAATGACACATGTACTTTAAAAACTGTAGATATGCGTGTTTTAAAATGCTATATTAATGTCAGATTTTTTCTTTTAAGCAGTTTTTTACACAATTTTTGAGTGAATGTGTATTGCTTTTCAAGGGGCAGCTTATATTTTAAAGAGAGCAGCTGATAACAGAAGGGCTATGTACACTAAGGTTTTGTGCCGTTTCCAAGGCTTAGAGCTGGTTGGGCTTTGAGGTAGTGGAGGGATGGATTGTCCTTCCTTATCCTTGTCTCTTAGGAGGGAGAATGGGCGGGTGTAAGTGGAGAAGGTCTTGGGTGATGAATTCCGTGCTGCTTCTCCTGGTTGGTGGCTGAGCTCTGTGCGGTGCTAACAGTGACCTAATGCTATTTGCAACTCATGTCATTGGAACCAGGCCTGATTCCAAGTGGGGACAAGAATGTGAATTGCTACCAAGTAAAGAGTATTTATTTTCTTCTTGCCCAGCCACATGTCTGTCCTCATCGCATTTTATTCAAGAGTCACTCTCCGTATGTATCAGCTGGGACCACTTGATGTGTCATGATGTTGGTTGTCACATTAAAGTATTTTCCCTTTAACATGGAGTGAAAAGCATCTGATAGAATGATGCTGTTTATGCCCAAATGTTCTCAGTTTCTAACTGGAAGGTCGAACAGTGGGGCAATCGATATGGCTCTTTAGTTTGGATTTTGATCTTAACTGCGTATCTTTCTTCTCTAAACCAACTGAAGGTTTTATTCCTTCATATTGCTTCTGATTAACTTTACTATTGAATAAGTTGGCAACTCATTAGATCAAAGATTTTTGTAGTAAAGCATAATAATTCTTTAAAAAGAGTTCAAGATGAGATTTTTCTTCCTTTGTTCTCACATACCAACCTCTGTTATATGCTGATTATAAAAATAGTTTGGTTTTCTAATACAATGATTATAGGATCTCCTCAACTCAAAAATTAGTTTTATCAACTATTAAAATGCTCTTCATATTTACTGCGCTTACAGCCTTTTTAAGTAGATTCAGTATTCTTTTATACATAGAAAAAATTGAATAGTTTAAGGATAATTGTGGGTCAGGTTAAAAATTTTAAACCAGGTTCCCTTCTCAATAACTTGTCCTCTGCCTCCAAAATCCTGAACCATTACTCAGAAACAGACTTCTTATACTCTTTTATTCACTGGCTAATTTAACCAGGAATTAACTGTTAGTGTGCTCTTGATAAAAGCTTTATGATACAGCATATTGTTTCTGAAAATGTAAGGGACATGAAAATGTCCATTTTTCTGATCATGGGAATTTATATTCTAATTAGGTTAAATTTATATTACTATCCTGCAGAGATGCATGCCTTCCTCAAATCATTGCCTAACATTATGCAATCTTTGCCTTATGGAAAGGTGAGTGTACAAAAATGTGTAATTAGTCAATTTGAAGAGTTTATCTTGTAAAACTAAAGCTAAAAACATTATCTGCTATTTTATCCAAGATCCTTACATTTGAGTGAAGTCCTCCCAGATGTCAGCCCAAAAAGACCCTCCCAATGAATTCAGAGTCCTGCTTTTGTCATCAACTGAAAACTGTATCATGCCATTTTTCCTTTGCTGACAGATATCTCAAAATTGAACTTAGATTTTATTTGAAATGCTATCTCATACCTAGGAATGAAAGTATCTATGGATTGCCCCCTCTAAATTTTCTTTTGACAATGCTTTAGTTAATTACATACGCTTAATTATTGAATAGATGCTTTAAAGTAATAAACTTGTTAGAAATTTTCAAAGTTCTGTATATAATTATTACAGTTTTAAACATGAAATGTATATGTTCCATTTTTATTATTATGTAAATGCTCTCATGTAGGAGTTTGGCAAGTTGGGATGTAACAGAACAATTTTTTATCCTATAATCTTGTTTTAGAAGTTCAATTGTATAATAAGGGTAGAAAAGGAAAATATTTTTTAAAGTTATCTTTTTTCTTTACTATTTTATTTTTAATTATAACACTAAATATTCAAAGGTGTTCACTTTCTGTTATAAACTACTATGTTTCCTCTTTCCTTCACCCTTTGCCCTTTCCCGAAAGATATCCCTTGGAGCAGACAAACTGGAAGAGTGGAAGGAACCAAACTTTCATTGATAGAATTAATAAATTAGAGTTTATTCACATTTTCAATAGCATATAGTAGTCTAAAAAATGAGACTGGTCTATAGACTAGCGTAAACAGATTACCCAACATATTGATAGATACAAAATGAAGTTGCAAAATACATACAATTTACCACTCAGGCAAAAAATTTGCATCTTTCTGGGCCATATTTATGAATGTAAATTCTCAATAAAAATTCAAGAAGAATGCATGCTAAATTTCTGTCTAAGTCCAAGGGAATAGATTTGATGTTTGTAGAAGTTCAAAGGGCCTTCAGATTTTTCTCTTTTTTACAATTTTTTAAATTTATAATATATTTTTTAAGATAGTTTTCTATTAAAGTGCTAAACATGAATAGCTTTAATTGTATCTCTAGCTTTGATGACTGCTTTAATGTCCGTAGGTGGATTCTGGGTTTTGCTGACACAATGCTAGGGACATAGAGAAACAGGAAATGGTCATTTACCAAATTTGAAAAAAAAAAAAATGCTTTTGCTATAAAATATTTCTCTTTATACTGATACCTCTTGTTCTTCTGTTGACCTTCCTTAACCCTTAAGAAATCATGGAAATTTTAAGATAACAGTACAATGACTATGGGTTGAAGCAAAGCTAAATTGGACCCGAGTCAGCTTGGCGAATTGTCAAGCTGTTTTTGTATTTATTTCTTTCAACTTTAACATTGACAATTTATTAAGTGAGACTGTGTATCAAAGCGGAAGCTGAGAATCCTGTTTGGACACCGTTTAGGAAGGAAACCAGGTCTTTATGGGGCACCCCCTTCCTCTCAGCCGCTGGCCAGGAAAACCATCTTTCTGTATAAAACCTATTCAGTCTGAGAGAGGTGGGGTCATTTTGGGAAGGAAGATGACCTCTCCCTTGTAAAGTGGAATTGCTCTGTTTCCCCCATGACTTATTCAACTCCTGTCTACCACTGTTTATAAGAACACTTGTGTGAATGCTTTTAGTGACAGCAATAGTCATTTAAAATATGACTCAAATTTCATGGCCTCAGATTTCCTGTGCTATTTAAATGTTTGATCATTATAATCCCAAATACAGCTTTTGATAAAGTGAGGTTTTGCTGAGGCCCTTTTAGAGGTATGCTTCTTAAAAGCTAGAAGTTTAATCAATACATATAATACTACTGTGTATAATAAAAGCATGGCTGCTATCAAATCTGAAAAGAAACTGATTAAATCAAGCTAATTAACATGCCTTTTATGGTAGCTAGATAGTTTTCAAAATGATACAGGAGATGTTTTTCTTGGATGTTTTATATCCTGGGATCCACAGGTAGATTAGTATACAGAACCGATGTGACATGCTAGCCAGCAGAGGCTATCAAAGGAACTTGTTTACTTTGGAGATTTGTGGGCACTTTGTACATTTTGAATGTTTTTGGATTTTTACCTCAACTTCAGCTAGACTGATTTATTTATTTAATTTGCATTGTTTCCTGGCTAGTGAAACTCTCACTGATCATTTTATTTCAATTAGTTCCTTTATTCATTTCTTTAAAATAGCTTCATAATCCTTTTGCGGGGGTGGGATGATAATTTTAGATTTATAGAAAAATTGCAGAGAGAATGGAGTTCCCGTGTACCTCTTACCCAGTTTCTCCTAATGTTAACAGCTTATATTGCCATGGTGTTATTTATCAAAACTGAAAAAAACAAACAAAACTGACATTGCTACATTACTGTCAACTAAACTCTGATCTTTATTTGGATTTCACCAGTTTTTGCTTCAATATCCTTTTTCTGTTCTAGGATCCAATCCAGAGTACCACGTTGCATTTAGTTATCTTACCTCCTTAGTCTCTGCTGATCTATAATGCTTTCTCTTCTTTCCTTTTTTCCCCATGACCCTGACGATCTTGAAATGTAGAAATGTATTGGCCAGGAATTTTGTAGAATATTCATCATTTTTGAGTAAATGAAAAATATATAACTGCTGGGATTTTTGAAGGAAAAGCCCATGTAGTCTAATCATGATTTGCACCAATAATTTTTCATCAACACACAAGTTTGGGCCTGGTGATTGCTTCCTACCTAGAGTATGTTGTAATAGCACCCTAGAATTAAAGGTTGATGGGTGATGGGTTTAATATTTGCATAGTGTTTGCCTCATCTGTGATCGTTCTGTATTCTCAACTTTGCCAGAGTTTGTTTTGGTTGTTCAGTTTAAATCACATAGATAGTTTGCACCAATGTGTATTTTATCTTTTATTTGTGACAGATTAGAGATGGGCAACCAAATGGTTACGTATTGAAGAATAAAGATTTAGAACAGGCTTTTAAAGGAGTTATTTACTTAGAGATGGACATCATATATAATCCGGTAAGTCTAACTGGGCCAAACCTCCCAGCTTTTCTCTACCTAAAAGAAAAAGTGATCAACCTTTAGGGACTCAAACCAAAGCAAACTGTTTCAGATTTGTTACAGCTGGAGAAAGGAAAGAGCAGTGTTTTAAAACTCAGCCATAAAATGTGCTGAACATCCCAGCTTTCAACTGGTATTAACCCTGTTGAGTCAGTAGAATTGATGGGGTTTAATTCTCAATAAATTTAAACGTCAAGGAAAAAATAAAGGGGGAAATTGGTTTTATGTAATCTATATATTATATAAAATCTATAAAATATAAAATTATTTAATCTCTATTATCTTTATAATATATAATAAATACCATAATATGTATAATACATTATATATATATCTGTAATATATATATTTTCTCAAATTCTCAGTAATGCTAGAAATCTGGGCACAGTCTCCAGTACAAGGGCATGTTGCTCCTTCTTCTCCTTCCCATTTCCTTCAAGGAAATCAAGGAAATCATATGTGCGTGTTACGAAACAGATCACCCTCATCTCCTGATTTCTTCTGGCAAGCATTTGTATATAGATTATGCACACAGGTAAAAACCTAGATTTAAGGGAAAAGAGGAAAATATTTTGGTTAAGTGTTTTTTCAGTTATCCATCTGATGTAGAGGGGAAGGACTTGAATTTGGCTCTTTGAGATTTTACCCAGCCTCATTTGCTAACCTGTATCATGGGGGAAAATGGCTCATCTACTTATTTTTCCAGGTCCTTGAAAGGAAATGGGATTCTCTTTGGAAAGGGTATTTTTATAAGCTGGAACCTGGTATTCATATGCCAGGTATTATCGGTGAAAGCTTAATTGAAAAGGGTGTGAGAGGGGAGTTTTATCTTTTAGAGACATTATTTTGAGAACTTCCTGAACCTCAATCTCCGCCATGGTTTAAAATACCTCCATGGAATTAGCAAAGTGGAGACAGCACTCTCCCCAATCCAGCCTGACCTGCACCAGGGACTCTCATGAAATGAGATCTTCAGAAACATGCGCAGGGCACAGGGGTAGCCGCCATTTCTTAGCTCCCTGCCAAAGGCCACAAGGTCAGAAGATACTGGGTTGTGTGTTCTTCCCAGTTGTTAGGAAGAAAACAAGAATGAAGTTCCTATGAATGCTGCCCTTTTTAATGGTGATGTCTTTCTAGGTCAAAGCAAGTATTAAGACCTTTACTCCCAGAGAAAAGCGCTTTATTGAAGACAGCCGCAAACTGTCCAAAAAGGTAGGTGGGTACAGTAAGCAGCTTGTTGGTGCATTCAGCGCCCAGGCTCAAAGTACTTGTCATTACTTCTCTTTCTCCCCCTCGCCCCTTCTCTCCCCATCTCTCCACTTTGTTTTCTTTGTCCCCTGCTCTCCCAAAACAAGGACTTCAGCCAGCTCCATAAAAAGGAGAAAACTTAAAACATGCCTATTGGATGAAGTAGGTGTGAGCCCCTTTTCTTCTGATTCATTCCATGAACGATTGTCACAACTCCATAAACATCTTCCTGGATTGACCTGTCTCTGTCTCACCTACCCTTCTTTAATCGTAGCCCTTTCAGGCTCTGCCCTGAAGTTTCAGGGAGGTGTTCTACCTGTGCGGTCAATATCGGAATTAACCCATCAGATCTTAGAGACTCTGGCCTTGGGTTCACCCGGTTTTGTGCTGGACATTATTGAGACAGGCTACGCCTTCCACTATCCTGTTGTCTAAATTTGGGGTGTGTTGGCATTTCACCCCATGTTGAATGAACTATCTCCTCTTCTGCCTGTTGCCCTTAATTTCTGTCTCATCAGTTCAACCAAAAGTGAAGATCAGGGCCCAGCAGGGAAAATTTTACATTTTTTTGCCATGACCTTTACATTTCTTTTTCAGTGTCCCTCCCTGTCATACCCAGACACCGTTCAGGACTTCACTCTGTACCTATTGTCCCGCTTCAGTTGTGTAACAAAGAACAAAGTGTCCCCTTTTTAAAGTGTTTATTACTTCCCACACTTCCTTTGGGTGAGCAGCTGTTGATTACATAAAGTAGTTAAATATAAAGGCATCTTATCATCCTTTTGTTTCCCATGAACTTCTGGGCAGACATGGGAAAGGCCTTAAACGTCTTCTGAGGAGAAGCCTCCGAAGGTTTTGTTTTGGTCTGCTGTAACACTGAGTGTAATATTTATTTTCTGTAATTTGAGTAAATGTCTTATTTTATTATTATTATTGCCTTTTGCTCTGTTTACTTGAAACCTGAGTTGAGGAAGGTGGGGTAGCTGCTTTGCAAGGATATTGAAATTAATCTGCCTGCCACTGGGAGAAAAGACATTTCCTTGGCAAAACACGACCTCTGTGTGGGGTGGCTTTGGTGCCCTGAGAGCACCAGGGGATTTGGGGCTAAAATCCTGGGATGTGCCAGGACCTTCCCCATGTGCCTTTCACCACGTAGCTTCCCCAAACTTTCATAACGTTGAGGTGTTTGCTTATGATACAAACACTTAAAAGCACTTACTGTGTGACAGGCACTTTTCTAAGCCCTTTAATTCTCTCAATAACTTGTAAGGTTGGAACTAGTATCTACCCTATTTTATAAGAGTAAGTTAAGTAATTTTCCCAAGGTGAACTGGATTCCTTTCTGAGAACTATGTTTTAAATAGATTCCTGGACTGCATGAACTATAGTACTTGTATGTTTCTACAGTAAATCTATCCATTTGCTTCCAAACTATACAATATAGACACACATTCCTTCTCCCTCCCTCTCCTTTCCTCTCCCTCTCTCTCCCTCCTTCCTCCTCCTTCCCCTCACCCTCACTCAAACATAACACACAAATTCCCACAGAGAACACCGGGCTGCTGTAGCCTTCACCAGCTCAATTTTGGGCTGAACATTATTGAAATAGGCTATTCTTTATCAAATAAGTACTAAAATGCATTGGATTTTCTTTTTCTCTATGGGTGATAACATTTTAAAAATAGTTTTAAAGGTATCAGGTCTTTTCCTTTCTATTATTTTTTTTTAAATTGGTAGCTCCACAGAATATAACTTAAATGATCGGGCTACCTGATCTAAAGGGACTATTTGGAGCATTTAAATCTAGTTTCCTGTTTTCCACTTTTTTAAAATCAGATCTTATCAAGAGATGTAGACCGGGTGAAAAGAATCACTATGGCAATATGGAACACAATACAGTTCCTTAAGAGCTGCTTCCAGTGGGAATCCACATTAAGAAGCGCAGTAGCATTCGTGGTAAGCTTCCTTTTTTAATGTTCAAATTATTTGCTGCTTATTGGTATCCATTCATCTTTCTGAAATATATTACAGCACAGGTGATTATGGAAGGTTGTCTTTTTGAGACCATACTTAGGTCTCAAAAATATACCATTGCAAATCTCTTAAATTACCCAAATCTTACGCATATACTGTCTCCCGGTAAGTTTAAGATAGCCAATGTTCTATATATTTTATGTTTTTCTAGTCGCTACTATAGCCACATTTGTATAGTCCCTGCATTGTGCACATTTCTCTCTTTCTGTGCCAGTGACTGGCAGTAATTTTTGAAAAATGGCAGCCAAAAAATCACATGACTAAATTATAACAGAATTGCTCTAAATTATGTTTTAAGAAAATCATTCACAAACTTTGATATTAAAAACACTTATTCGTATCAAGTCACTTGGGACATATTCATCCCTACAATTACGATTTGACTCAGCACCACAAAGGAGAACCACTCCTGTATATGAAATGTACTCTTGTCTCTGATAACATTGGCCCTGTTTATGAGCATAACAAAATCACAGAATCAAAGAGCTGAAAGAGATCTTAAAACAACCTGAGTCTACCACTGAGAGTCCAGGAATCTTAGAAGGACTTCAAAGTTGGCACGACCACCTTACTGTGCAGCTCTGGGCGTGCCCCTCATTTGTGAAGGGACTTGTCCTTGGTCAAATTAGTAATATCAGCTGTGGTAGGAGAAATCAAGTCTCCTAACTGCAAATCCTTGTATACTGATATCACACCATTACTTTCTGTACTGTGCAAAAATCACCATGGGGACTAATATGAGGTATGTGAGTGGTCTAAGAGTGAACATAGGTCATGATCATTGGTGAGTCTGATTTTTGCATTTTACATGGTTCTGTCTCATGTTTCCTGTTGTTGATATATCCTCAATGATCTCTCCTAGCCCACAGGTTTAGCCCCATATCAGATATAAGCCCCAAAACCCAAGACATCAATGGGTTCAATGTCACTCCCACCTTTTTTATGCAACCAAGTATATCAGCACCATAAGAAGCTTTCTCTTTGCCAGTGGGGAGCATTTTGTTTGGTCTAGTTTATTTTCGTTTTCCATTGCTTCAGTGTAGAGGACCTATGCTGCCCGCAGTCTTGACTCTTAATATACTTTTTCTGCTGTCTGAAGTTGCTAAAACATTTGGCCTTAATACAAACATCGAGAACGATTTTATTAATCCGTATCTGTCATTGTCTTGGCATTTATGTATCCACTTCCCTTTCTCACATACTCCTCAGCTGGTGGCTACGTGTGTCTGGTTCCTCTTCAGCCTCCCCAGCTCCACTCCTCACCTGAATTCCCTTTCAAAACTTTCCATGGAATGTTCAATGCAATTCTGGGCAAAAGAGGAAAGTGAACACAATTGGTGGCTTCTTCCAGTCAGCACCCCAGCCAGCCGCTGCCAGGAGGGGAGGATTTCCTCTTTCTTGAGTTTAGTTTCTGGCACTGTGCTTTTAGAAAAACAGAGATCTGTTGCCCTGGATTCTGTACGGGGATGACAGGAATGATTAATGGGCTGCCTGCCTGATCTGAAGAAAGATTAGAACAAATGAGTAGAAATAAGTTGTCTAGTAGAGGGGACTTCTCAATGGGAAGGGAGCCCTGGCAGTGGGGCTGCTTCTCCACTGCCTGTTCCCTGAGGGAGTCCTCCCCGCTGGACGCACTTTGGAGAGGAGTCCTCTGCCAGGCTGGGGAACGCAGGCTGCCACAGTGTACTTTCAGGTCTCTGAGGCCCACAGAAAGGAAGATCAAGGTGGTGGTGTTCTTGCTGGTTTTCCAAAGTGCGATTGTGCAAGGATGCATGGGTTAATGCGACTGTAGAAGGCCCTTTGTATGTGTGCATAGGGGACATTTCCCATTAGACATCATTGGAAAAAAAAATAGAAGCAATTAAAAATGCTGTATACGTAAACTCTGTTTTGTTTGTCTTGAAGGTACTGGAGTGAAAAGTGCTCACTTGAACAGATTTTCAGTTTTAATTTGAAACTCTGCTTTCAAAAGTTTAAGCCATATGTAAGTTGACCAGCCATGGTGGATCTCAGACATACTGCAGGCATAGCAAGGTGGATAGTTCCCTTCCCTAAGCTGATGAGGTGTAATTTTATTAAAAACTGTTTTTGTTACTGTTATCGTAATGGTCATTCCAAACCCATTTCTGCTAGTAAAGTAAGAGACTATAAAGAAAATGCTTTTCTAGGACAAAATAGTTACCTCTTCTGTTTTGTTTTGTTTTGTTTTTTTAAGTAAGACTGTAGGTAGCCAAGCCTTCATTTGTTGGAAAACATTTCATGTTCAGGGATCTTGCCTGTAAACTCATCAGCTGTCTGTAGAGGACTGATGGGGGTTTACGCAGCTGGATACCAGCACTGGCTGTAGTGCTATGTCCCTGAGTCTTTCTACAAAGTATTGGATCTTTGGGTAACCTGGGCCATAGAGAGAGGTAGGGAGGCTAAGAGGCCGATGTCCTCTGCCTTTCTTCACTTTCAGAGTGCCACGTATGTCAGCGGTGGTTTACACGGAATGATGTTGTCCTGTGATCTGTTGAGGACAGGATGCTGCTCAGGGTCTTTATTCATCATTGTGACACTTTGTTCATGTTCCAACTGCTTGCCTTGGCATTACGGGGCATGGCAGTTTGGTGGTAGTCTGAGCAAGGTGTTGAGCCAAGGATTTATCGGATGATCAGACTGCATTTGAAGGCCCTTCTTCTCAAATTGAAATTAGCAGAAGTGATATTTGAGGGTCACTGCACAGGTGTGAAAGGAACCATTTGGGCTGAACCATTCCTCAGTGGGGTGTGTCTTCCCACAGAGGTGCAGGGAGTGATGCTCACAATACAAGCTAAGGGCAGAAATGAAGGGATTTTTTTTTTCCTTCTGTTTTTTTAGAAAATGTAAAATAGTCTATTAATTTCATGTTTCTGGTCTCCATTTCCAGAAGATACAAAACATGTATGTTGTAGAATCATGTTTAGTATATTCTGACTGTTAATTGTAAGACTTAGTGAAATCAAACCATACGTTTTCCATGGATGCCTATGTATGTGAGCATGAGCATAATCATATCTCGTTGAAAGCAGCAGTTAAAACAAAACAGCCTTTTAAGATCTAGGTCCACATGGTGTCTAGTCAGAAGTGGATGGATAAACATGGGGAAATTCATCTTGTTGGACTGTCCAAGCATCAACTTCTTCCACCATAAAAATTATGCCCTCTCTACCTGCATGGGTGGTTGTATTCCCAACACTAAGAGAAGAAAGATATCTTTAATTCAGTGATACCTGTTATGTCAATATTGTTGCATACTGTTCAATGTATTGTTATTGTAAGAAATTAAATTTAGGCTTTTTTTTAGGGTGGTCAAACGATGCCAAATTATTTTTGTACAGGCTCAATTTTTTGTTGTTAGAAAGAATACCAAAAATTTTTCTCCTTCTGTCTTTGAGTCTTTCTCCTTCCCCTAAGTTTTCTAGGTATTTTGGCATGTTGCCTTTTTCTAAGATTTACTTAATTATTTATTCTTTTTTTCCCCTTTGAAAAGTCACATTTTTGACTTTTCCAGTTGAAAGATTAATTAATATAAGATGTCAACTTATTGACAGAGGCCAAATATAACTAAAATATTGAAGTAAGTACATCTGTATGTTTCCTGTGAAAAGATTTGGAAATATACGTGGTATTTTATACACACGTACTTGGTCATTCCCACACAGGCTTTGACTCTAGGGATATTAATAGTTCATGTTGTTTCAATGCTTACTATGTATTAGACTCCAAGCATTTTACAAATGTTAAGTTATTTAGTTCTCACACAGCAACCTGACAATGTGGGTGCTGATTACTGTCTTCTTTTTACAGATGAGAAAAAATGCGCCTACAAAGATCAAGAGACAGAGCTCTCATAGGTGTTCATGAGGCAGAAGTGGGATTTAAACCCAGGTCATCTGGCTTTAGACCGTATGGGCTTAACTATTTGGCTATACTGCGTCCCGTCGATGCCCAGGACGCAGTGTTTGGTGTCCTTGTATTTAGATAATGACTCTAAGAGCCACCCTATTGATCATTTCAGATATGTATTTCGATGTTATATATGAGAATTTAGCTTATTCCAAGACGTGATGTTATAGGGGAAAGAAACCCTCCTTATATGGGTGGGAAAAAATCTGTAGCCCAGTCATCTTATTCATAAATGATGGAGTAAAAATTAAAGAAGCTAAAGGTAGAAATGTCTCTAGCATCACTGGGAAATAACCCAGACAGACCCTGGGCCTCACATACATGTGACATCCCTGGATGTAGCTGGATAAGCTGGAAAGCCCTGGTGCCTTGGTTCTGGGCCAAGCCCCAGATTGCAGTCAGAGTTATTTTATCCCCATTTTTGGGGGATGCTCTTAGATAATGTAGTAGGGTTTTCAAGGAGAGAAGAAAATGAAAGACTGAAAACAACTAAGGGAAAGCGTCATGGAAGGAATCCGTACTTTTCAGGTTTCCTTTAAGAATTCCAAGTTGTTCAAAAAAAGGATGGGGTAGAAAGGAGTTAAAGGACATTAATATGTCCTTCAAAATATCTTAAAACAACGGCTTTCGAAGGGAAAGGCCCATATTTCTAGTGGGGAGAGCTCTATTTTATATCCTCAGTGTCTCAGTGCAAAAAAATTATTTGATGGTAATGTAGATGAATTTGTTCTCAGGAGATAATTTTGCATTGTCATATTTATACCGTAGACCCAATCGTGTGTATCGGTGTTTAGTTTTGCTATGAAGTATTGATATTTTATAAACCCCAATATTATCTATAAAAAGACCTAAAGTTATGTTGTTATATAAATGCATTTTTCCATGTGAGAAGTAGCATTTACTTGACAGATGGCATCATCAGAAGGTTATTTTAAACAGCAAAGGTCTCCTGACGCTTTTAAAATAGAATTACATTTATGTACTTTGGCTTTTCCGCTGATCTTTCAGGCACACACCTACTCCATCCAGGGAGGCCAGTCTGTGGGGCCTTGATGGGTTCCTTGCTTTATTAAATTTTTACTTGGACGTTTGATGTTAAAAACTAATCTAAATCTACCATATATCAATGGGTATCTTCATAAAGCTATGGTTTTAACATCTCTGACTTTTTCCCTGAATTTTTGAGTGCAGAAAAATGACGAATTTATTCTTCATAGTTGACAGGCGTGAAATATGATACAAAAATTATAGCATCAATCAACCTCTTCCCCAATAAGGTTAAAAAATTCAACTCTCCACTTGCTTAGTGATATCCCGTATTTAACATATATAGAATTCTTAGCTTTTAGAGATTCTAGAGTATTGAGAAATGTGAAACAATTTCACATTGAACTTAAAAACAACAGCAGCAGTGATAGCGACAACTCTTCTAACACACACGCGCTTGTGCACG
Source organism: Lepilemur ruficaudatus (assembly GCA_963574885.1). NCBI lineage: Eukaryota > Metazoa > Chordata > Mammalia > Primates > Lepilemuridae > Lepilemur > Lepilemur ruficaudatus. Next base: position 45,467 of record CAUYRT010013273.1, on the reverse strand, counting down.
TACACACGGGCACAAAGAGGCAGGATGCATTTGGGGAAAGAAAAGTTGCTCTGCTGAACATTTTATGAAGGCAGCTTAGTAAAAACTGGGTGCAAGGCCTTTGGGATTGCTTCTGTCCCTGCTTCCTCCGTGCCCAAAAAAAACATTCAGATTCATTTTGCTTTGGTACAAATGACAAATGTACTTAACACTTTCATTTTGAGATGGGACTCTTCAAATAAGGCTGGTCAAATGTCTTTGTGATTCTCTAGATACTTATAGTAACTATGTCTAAAAGATTTACTTTTCCTTTGTTTCCACATTTTCATAAAGTGCTATCACCAATTTCTTTGCAACTAGACGCACCTGCATTTGATCAAACTCTCACTGGCTGTTCCCACATCCAGCACAAATCACCGTCGAATGTGCAAAGCAGACATCACTGCCCATTTGGTGGGTGTTTGTGCGGTTGGTGCTCAAAGATTGAAAGTATTTCTATAAAGCTGGAAAGAAAAAGAAATTCCACAGTTATAATAACCATTTTATATGAAGAAGAGGATTTTTTAAACATCCTAAATGTGTGTGTATACACACACGTCCATACACACAAATACACACATATGTAAAATGTATACCTATATTAAATGCTTAGAATATTTGGCATTTTATTATTTGTTTTAACATTTATGAGATAATTTCTCAAATCTTCCTTTTCATGGAGGACTACTTAACATACCTTCAAAATATTTTAAAGTTTTTTTTCAGCATTTTTTCCATAGGAACAATCCATCACTGCACGTTGTGATTATAATTTTTACAACATAATTGCACCTTCTATTGACAACTTCTCAGGCATTAACTAATTATGCTATTTAATAAAATTACAGTAATTGCATTAAAAAGATTATCTGTTGAAAATTTAAAAGAACGCTATTAACTGTTTTAGCATATTTTCATGTTTGTATTTTCAACTTTATAATTGAGTTGCACTTCCGGTCAGAATCTTAGATGCTCTGGCTAAAATCACATGGTATTTGGGAGCATCCCGATCTCAATGAGTAAGCATTAGATCTCTATTATTTTACTTCCAGAGCGGCAGCATACATTGCCATATTCACACAGCCCTGTTAGCTGGTAAGGGAAGGGTTAACACTTCTTTTTGTATTTTAGGTCCAGCCCCTAGGTTTGAACTCTTGTTCATCACCACTCTGAGCTTTCTGCTGGTGTGCGCTTGCAAGCACACGTTTTCTGCCTTCTCTGAGTTTTCTATTTAGGAGCTTTTGTCCTTTGTAGATTCTGATCAGTTCAGTGTAGTTCACTCTACTCTCAATCCTACTGTTAATTTGAACTTGACCCAGATTGGGGGATCTTAAATCTCAGAAAAAGGAAAGACTCTAGAAGACATGTGGCTCCTGAGGCTTGACCACCTTCTTCCAGTGTGCTCCTCTTCCTCCCTCCTTCCCTTCCTGCAACCGTGGGTGGCCCAGTGTGTAATACACTGCTACATACTGAGATGCAGAGATGGAAGGTTCATACTAAGCAGTCATCAGTCCATCTAGGTCTCTTCCCTATTTTCCTCTCTCCCTTATGTTCCCTCTTCCCTCTTTCTTTTCCTCCTCCTCACCCAATCTGTCCCCTCCTCCCTGCTTCTCCCCAGCACCCCTCCTCACCTATCTTGCTCCTCTCCTTCCCCCAACTTCCTTGCACTACTATTCTTCATCATGCAAACCTTGGTGTTACGTGCTGTGGTTAATGTTCAAGAGCCAGCCACGTCCAGGGCTGCTTAGTGTTGGTGAAACTATGCAATGCCAAAGCCTGAAGTTCTACCTTCAAGTCTGTGATGGGACTCTTCATGCTTGACCTAGTAAGTTAAGTTCTTCATATCAGAAATAGAAGGGATTTCATTTTAATGACCTAATAATTCAGATTAATGTCATATGTTAAAGAATTGTGCAGTGTAACATAGCTACCTGGCTGAAAGGTTGTTTAGTATAATGCAAGCAACAGAAAGGCAAAGGCCCGATCTTTGTGTATATCCTTACTGCTTAGGATAATGTTGAGTACACAGAAGGCATCTAATCAATGCTTCTTGGAAGAGTGCTAGAACTAGTGGAAACCATCTGTTACCAGACGTTGCTTTCTTTTTATTCCTACTCCTCTCTTGATCATAACAGCCTGTGTCCCCATCATGGATAAAATCCAGAGATAACCTGACAACTTCATCATGATCTTATCTGATAGGCATTTTCCTGGAATTTTTTTGGCACTGCCCATCCCGGGGTGGTGCTGACTAGTACCAAAATGGTCAAACGACAGCCAGCAGGAGAAGGGCTGGGGGAGGAGGAGGGGAACTGCTGGTAACTCTCTCACCATCATCAACAGCCCCTGAATCTGGGAGTATTTTATTTTTGATTTTTACCAAACAGAGTGCATTTTCTCTCCTTCCATTTGTTTCTATATGTGACACCTGGATGTGCAAACATTTTGTGTGATGCAAAAATGGAAAAGAATTTTTAGAAATGGAGAAACCTGGTGTGTGTGAAAACAGTTATAACCAGTTCCCTGCGTAGGCTGTGACCTGTTGAAGAACCATGCTCGGTGCTTATATTTCTGCCTAATTTGATATTGCCTTTTTTTTTTCTTTTTTTTTTTGTGGTCTGAGCTTTGTCGTTTGTTTCTAAGCTGTCATTTTTATTAGTCTCTCTGGCTGATCTTTTGGGTCTCCCCATCAGGTGGCGTGTGCTCTCCATTGTCTGGCTGGGCTTGGCAAGTGAGGGCCCTTTCATGGCTGTGTGATGTGGGCGTGCTTGCCAGGGTAGCCTGTAATTAGACCCACCACAGGTGACAGTTACTAGAGAGCTCAGTAATCATTCTAGCTGCCTGATCTGATGTTTATGCAGAGAAACCTTCTTTGTGGCCTGGTTAGGGTTTACTATAGCGCATTGTAGTTTTGCCATGTGATTTATAATTTAGAAAGATGTGTTTTCTTACCTCTCCTCCTGTTTTAGGGTTGTATCCTTGGCTTTTAAAGTAACAGATGTTATTTGGGGGGAAGATTTTCATTGGCCCGAGATTCTTTGTCTCACTCATACCAAACAACAACAGCAACAAAAAAGATATGAAAACAATTAAATCAAAATCAGGTTCAATATGTAATCCTCTAAGCCATGTTCTTGTTCAGTGTTTACTGACTGTTTTAGTCTCCCTGGGATTCTCTTATAACCCAAATCCATATTTTTCTTTTGGCCTCCTAAAATGACTTTTTCTATTTCTTCCCAAGTTCTTTAAAGTTTCTGTTTCAACTCATTGTCAGGGATGCTTCATTTTGCTGAAGGGGGAAAAAAAAAACCAGAAATACAATTTCTTGGCTCTATTGATGTTAAACAAGACCTCACGGCTGTTATTTTAATGTAGAAAAGAGGGAGCCCTGGCATGTTTACGTTGAAGGGGCTTTCGCTTTTATCCAGAGGGGAAGAAACTGAGGGCTTCGGCAGAGCGATTTTCCCAAGGCCTCACTCGTAGCTTGTTAGAACAGCGGATTCTCAGCCCTACATCATTTTTACAATGTGTGACTTTTACAGTCTTAAACTTTGCAATTAAGGTTTTAGTTCATAAGGATGAACTGCATATACACAATATCCATGGATTCGGTTATTTTTTTTTTTAAATTACGTTTTTTCCTTAAGTCTTACATTTGGGAAATATTTTATAAGTCGGTGGGCTAATATGCCAGGAGGTACATAAATCTGCATTGTTACTTCATGTTCACTTGGTTGGCCCTTCTCTAGTAGATGAATTTCCTCCTCAAGATGTTGTGGCAATAATGACAACAACAATGAACATGATAACAAAGGCAACAAGGATGGCTGTGACGATAACCTGTGTTTCTGTGTTTTGGGGGTGTTTAGGTTTGACTTCTGCAATAAAAACTTGTTTTTACTTTATCAGGTTAAAATAACACTTTTTGTGAAGTATTGTCTTACATTTGTCTTCTATTTAAGGAGTAACAGAATGCTAAGTATGCATTTGCTAATAGCAACATTTCTTCTGTTCAGGATTAAGTCAGTTACATGCAATTATAAACATTTTATAAACTGTTCCATAGCAAGAGCTGGTTTTCTTGGAAATCACTGAGGTCCTCACTTTTGTTGTAAGGAAACTTCTATATGCTACTCCCCGCCCTCCCTGCTGAATTCTATTTTGTACAATAGGAAAACGCATTGTGTGTTTAGCTGTTAAAAAAAAAAAAAAAAAAAGCTGCCTGTGGCAAAGTTAACCATACCTCTTTAGGTAAATTTAATTTTTCATTTCATTGGTGATTTTTAAATTTTTAATAATCTACATGTTTTCAAAAGAAAAATAATTGATTTATTGGAAATTTTATCAAAAAGGTAGGGGGGAGAGGAAGAGGAGGAGAATAAAGGAAAAAGAACAGCAAATAGCTTGACAATGGCTTGAGGTTACTTAAAGATAGCCCTGCAGGTGGCGATAGAAACTCACAAATGATAAAATCCCAAGGTAAATTCTGTGGACTACATCTTGGGGATTTTAATTTCAGCAATTTATTTTTAATTTGATACAATCATCTAAAAGCAGAAATCTTTACATTAGTAAACAAAATTTAAAATTTTCATGTTATATTAATACAATTTTCTGTTCTGTTTTTGTAATAATTTTCTATGATATTCTGTAGCATGTTCATTTTATGCAAAAGGATAAGATCCAGATTCTTACTGGGTTGGTAGAGATTTCATCAGGCAAATAACCATTTTAAGCCTTTTTTTTTTTTTGCCTGTTACTTTTACTTGTCTTAACCTGTAACTAAAATTTGATGCCTGTGTCATTGGCTAGATTTAACTTATATGAAGTTCTTTGTCATTGGGTATAAGTTTGCTTAGGCATTGTATGCGTGCATGCACGCGTGTGTGTGTGTGTGTGTGTGTGTGTATGTGTGTATGTGCATACTTATAGACACAGACATACCTTCAAATAATAATGTCAAAAATCCATTTGCTTCCAGAGGGCATTTCGTTTCTTAGCTAGTTGTTTAAGATTAATATTAATAGGATCACAAATTCCTCGAAAGCTATTTTACCCAGGGATAATAACACAACATAAACAGTTTCTTTTAAAATATTAGAAAATATATAGTGGATATGATAACATTTTTTAGATCTTTTAGTCATTTCATTTTGGACATTAAGCATTGTCAAAGCAAAGTTAGAGCATTCAGTAGATAGGAGTTCTTTTTTTCCTGCTAGTTAAGGGCCAACGGTTTTTAAATCGCTTTTTGTGAATACATATATTCATTTGCCATTATTTTTGAGTTTGAAAATGCTAACTCTAAAGTGATTTGCTTAACATAAAGCTAATTTTCAACTCTTCTCTTTTCTTATAGTATCAATTTAAAAACCTTTGCAGTGCACATTTTCAAGGGGGAACTGCCTTGAATCTAAGAAAATGTAATTATTTTGGTTTTAAATGCTTTAGGCTTTAGACGTTAACAGGCAATTATGATAGTCTTGGGCAAATTATGTGAATTTCAGTCTTTGTCTTTCTTCCGAACATTTTACAAAGTCTTATAATCAATAAGATCTTATATGCCATATCCTTCCATCCAAAATTTCTTATAATAATAGAGGAAGGCAAAAAAAGAAAGGGGAAAAAAAACCCTCTGGCCTTATATTCTGTTTCAATTGTTCTTCCAATTACTCATGAGGGAGTAGAGAGGACGGCAAGTCAGGCACTCTGAAAACCTATTTTGAAGCCTTCATATAAAGAATATTCAGTTCTCTGCTCTGTTAGCAGCTGACCAAAATCTAATCCATTAAAAAATATATCGTGGTAAGCAGTTCTTGAAAATGTTTATAATAAATGGTAAAAGCCAAGCTTCCACTGTGAGATTAGCAGTTGGAACAGGATGTGTTCATCAGGAAATAGGTTATTGCCTGACTGGTGTGTCCTGCCGAGTAACCTGCAGGATAGATGAAGATTTAAAAGCTTACAGTGCAAAGATTTTATTTGATTTCCCTCTTTGCTTTCTTTTGCATATTACAGCCTTGTTTATCACACATGGTGTTTTTCTCAATGAATCTATTATGAAGTTTATTTATAGACAAAAAGCATGGCATGTTTCGGGGATAGACCCCATCCAGGCCCATGGTCGTCAGATGACCTATGAATATTAATGTGACTAATTCACTTTTACAAAACACACTTTGTAGCTTTTTCTTAAAAAAAAAAAAAAAGAAAAAAAAGAAAAGAAAAGAAAAAAAGAAAATACAAAAGAGTATTTTCCAGAGATCTGGACTTACCCCCACCCCCATCTTAAAGATACAGGAAATACTGCCGAGGATTATGGTGTCTTTGCTGCTTTTTGCTTGATTGCAGTCGAGCCTCAGAGCTAGTGGACAGTGGTGCTCATGAATAATGCCCTCTACATGGACGATACCTATAGTCACACAGGAGTGACTAAGAGATCAAACACACTGGCTAAAAAGCCTTAGGGAAGCATTATGTGTCCGGGGTCTGATCTATTGTCTGGGAGGTCGGAGAGTGTTAATGCACTCTGCAAAGATTACACTCCCTCTCTAATTGCTCAGACACTTCCTTAAAGGATTTAAGCAGTCAGGAAAGGTTGACTGCTCCTTGTCAATTTTTGTCTTCTGCCTGTAGTTGAAGTTTATCTGTCTTCCCACTGAGACCACTAGATCAAGTAACCTAGCCAGTGTCAAAGGCGTAAACTGTGAATTAGGAGTGAAAGCAATGAGAGGTGTTATTTACGGCTCCTCCTTCCTTGCTCTTTAAATGCTCTGCATTCCATTTCTGGTGTTTACCTTGTGAAAATGACAGCATCTCTGTGTTCAAAAGGGAGGCTGAAAAGGATCCTAGGGTTCACTTTGACTTTTGATCAGATTTGTTTTCATAATCTTAGTGCCCTAACACCCAGTGCAGCATTATGCATTTAGGTTATTTCAGCTAAACATGTGGAGAATAAGGAACTTGAGCAATTCATCTGTGTCGCCTGCCCCACCAACACACACACACCCCCCTCAATCTGAAATGTTTACCCTGAATTAGGCATGTACAAGAGCAACCCACACTTAGTACTTGATAACTTTGTCTAGAAAATTGCTGTAAATTTCAAATGATATACGAACATATTTTTGAAAAAGGTCTCCTCTCTGCATTGGAGAATCCTTTCTCAATCTTGTGCATTGGGGAGCTGATATAGCAATGTTATCAAACTCTGTACCCCTTAAGTTGCTTTGATTATAACTCAGTATGTTCTAAATGATGCTGAAAAGCTTAAAGGAAGGCTTTGCCAGTTCTTTCACTATGGCACGTACTGGGGAGCTGTGTGTTGAGAGCATAATGAACTCCTTAAATTCATGGTCAGTGTTGCTATAGGTAGGAGTGGGGAGGGCAGTCTTGCATTCCACCCTGAGCATTTTCTACCCACTATGCACCGTTGAGTCATTGAGAGGTAAGGATTCCTCTTAGATCAGTTCAAATTGCTAATATATGTGGCGTAGAGCCTGCAATATAATATTTATGTAGCTTCCAAAAGAGACCAGGGAGGATTCCCTGTAATTCAAGATGGTAGTCTGACTGATGGGTGGAGAAGGATTTTTCTGTTTTTTTTTTTTTTTTTTAAAGAAATCCTTGTTTGTCCCACGGGATTTTCACACTTTTCGGCGGACGGCGCTGTATTTTACTCATCCTGTATAAAGCTGTCAGTGTATTCGTTATATGTGTCTCTTGAAGACTCCGAGCAGATGACGAGAACAATTGCTGCAGGGGAAAAACACATTTGGATCAAAATCTTCAGAAGAGCATTCCTCTAGTAGCTCTTGTTCCTGCTTCGGCGTGGACCGTCCCTCGCACTTTCTCTTATGGCATGTTATCTCACACTGTTGGTAGATTACACTGAATGTTTCATCTGTATATAAAAATTAAAAATTCAAACAAAAATCTGGCCCACATGAAGAACAGGCCCCTTGGGCATATGGTTCATTATGCATATTCGTTTAATTACTAAAACACTTGCGATGGCTTTAGTGCCCTTGCTTTCAACTTGCAAAGTTGGATCTCTTCTACTGCACAGAAAATGTAGCTCAGAATTCTGTTCTGAGGGACAAAAAAAGAAAAGGGGAAAAAAAAATAGAGCCTTTGAAGAAATTATTGGAATTCACCAAAAGGAGGAATGATTCTCAGTATGAAACTGATGGAAATGGGAATCTCTCCTCCTCTTCCTCTTCTTCATCTGTTTCTCCCTCCCATTTCTCCCACTGCCCCAGAAGGCTGCTTTTACTGTAGTTGGTTTATAAGTAACGTGAGACTAAGGATTTAGGTTTCAAGTACATTCCCTCTGAGTGCCTCAGGTTGCACGATGAAGCTGTCTAAGTTTTATTGTTTAGAAGGGGACTGCTATGAAAGTGTGACTTTAATTGATTTTTCAGGGCAAACAGGTGGTGATGGTTTAGACATATCCTGGCCTCGGTGCCACTCCTAATTTGGGGCTGCACATATAATAGCTTTATTAAAATAAACAATCTCCTGGCTTTGGTTTTACCTGAACATCTGCCTCTTGGTTTTTAAAGGGCCTTTTAAAATATTTTCACTGTGTGCTTAAAAGGATAGGATCCTAAAATAGCAGAGGAAGACTTTATTTTCTATTCATGCCATCAAACTTTTTATTGTTGTCTGATATTAAAGACATTAAAATTCTAATGCGCCTTTAAATGGGATCATTGTTTCAGTCGTGTTCTTTTTAGCACATTTATTTACATGATGCAACAGATTTTGAACATAATAGGCCACAAATTGAATTTGTAGTTGGCGGGGTTTGATTTGAACTTTTATTTTAGTGAGCAGAAGATTATTTGAATGAACGTGTGTGTGCGTGCACGCACTTTAAAACCATATTTTGGATTTATTCCTGATTTATAGTGATGTCTCAGCATTGTAAGAATGCTTCTTGGACTCCTGATCAGAATAAATTCAAGACTCCTAAAAGCATTTCTAAGAGAAAGGAGGATCTAAGTCTTGGCATCGTTTTTGTTTTTAGTGGCAAGTATGTGTGGCTCTGCTACAAGCACAATTTTGCTTTTCAATTAAGCAAATAGGTAGTCTATCCGAGTAATGGGAGACCATCCAAGACATTCTTGATATGATTCCTAAAGGAATTATACTTTGCTATAAATAGCATCACTCACTAATCACTATTGGAGGGTTCCCGAATTAAGGCACCTTAGTCTGTTTTAAGCACACTGAATATGTACAGAGCTATTGCAGGCTTAATGTGAACTTACTGCAAGCCTGCTTCTTTTAGTGCCAGAAATAAAGCTGCAAGTGGAGTAACTTAACACAGTGAACTGCTTTACTCTATCACTGCGCTAATGCTAATTAGATATACTTGCTTTATTACCCAGAGCGTTTTTTCTGTGTTCATTCTGATCTAATCTTTCTATGAACATGAGGGAGTAAGTCGTGTTAAGTTTAAGCTTTTAGGCACAATTGCAGCCTGATACCAATGTGACCAAAGTCAGAAAATACTTCTAGAGAATGCTTTGTCCACTTAGAGGACGATTAGAGCCCCATTGGACTTCTACCACTGAGGGTCCCTTGGTGCCAAAAATTACGCTTCTGAAATGAGCGAGACACTTATCGGTACATTTAATGGAATTGTTTTTTCTTGACCTCCTCAGATACCCAGCTTTATGGGGAATAAGTAAATGTGAGAAGATTTTTCCTCCCTTCCCTTAATCAGAACAGAGAATTTGCTGATGGCTTTGAAAGATGTATTTACCAAAATCAGATTTTCGACTGCTCAATTACCAGCTTCTGCAAAAAATGCATAATGAGAAATATATTGTCTGATTCTAGACCTGAAATTATGGTCATTCTAGGGGAGGAAGCCAATAGTGCAGCACATTAGATACTTTTTTTTCTTTCATTTAGTTTAGAGCTTTTCTACTTTTTAAACTGGTTTCTCTGCCTTTATGAGTGGTGTGGGGGTTTTTATTGAGCCATAGATGATTGTTTGACTTTTTTTCCATCTATGTAAAATCATCAAGAAATGTAAAGTATGGATAGATAGGGTGGCCAGTAGCATGGTGCAAGCATTAAAATGATGGGATTTTAATAAATGCTTCACATTTAAAAGAGAGAAAAGCTAATAAGAACTGAATGCATAATATAGGTTAGAAGCTTGCTTTTTTCTGTTTAAAAAAACCCATTAACACATTCCAAAGGGGAAAATAAAAGTCAACAAAAACTCCATGTCTAGAAGATTACTATCTAAAAGCTTCCAATTTACATTTAATATTAAGATTATATGGATTTTTATACATAGACTGCCTCTAAAATCAGAATGGCATTTGCCGTGTTCTTCATAGGAATATTCGGCAGTGTTACTATGAAATTGCCAGTTTGAAAATGAGAAGCGTTGTTTATTTACACAGTCATAGAGGATAATAAAAGTGAGAAACATATAATGCAGATGTCTGTTCACAAAAGCACTGGGAATAAACTATCAGTTTTGTTTATTCCCACACAAAACTAGCACTAGTGGGTGGAATTTTGTCTCTAAGAGATAAGACGTCAAGTTTGATGTTCTCCTAATGAGCTGACCAGGTCATTCTATGTCATGTAGATGTAGTCAAAGCCAATACCACGTAAACACCAGAAATGATGTATTTCAATGCTCTTGGATCTCAGGAAAACAAATGGTTGATGAATATCGATTCAGTAAACTTTGTATATCTATTGGCAACCAGAGCATGGCGTGGAGGCACAGGTGGACATATGAAGGTTTTACAAGAGGGAAGAGGAGAAAAGTGAGTGTTGGGTCAGGAAAGGGCATTTTGATTCTGAACCCTCTCCAAATTGAGGTGTGCCAAGGCTTTTCTTCTATGATTGGTGTCTGTTTTCTCTTATTTCCTCCTATGTGGGCACTGGACCAGGTAGAACAAGCCTCCTCCAACACCTGCTGATTCCTTCCAAAGGTGTAGAATTGGTTTTCTGGCTAGTCTACATAGCTTTCATAATTTCCCTACGTGTGTTCACCCCTTTTACACTGTACAGCCATACCTTGTTTTATCCAAGCTTTGCTTTATTGCACTTTGTAGATAATGTTTTTTTTTAATAAGGTGAAAATTTGTGGCAACTCTGTGTTAAACAAGTCTATGGGTACCATTTTTCATAAAAGTATAAAAGTATATGCTCACTTCATGTCTCTGAGTCATAGTTTGGTAATTCTTACAACATTTAAGACTTTTCATTGTTCTTACATCTATTATGGTGATCTATGACCAATGATTTTTGATTTTGCTATTGTATTAAATAATTGTTTTGGGGTGCCATGAACCATATCCATACAAGACAGAAAACTTGATAAATACTGTGGTGTGTTCTGACTGCTCTACCAACCAGCTGTTCCCCCATCTTTCTTCCTCAGGCTTCCCTATTCCCTGAGACACAACAATATTGAAATAAGGCCAATTAATAACCCTACAATGGCCTCTGAGTGTTCACGTGAAAGGAAGAGGCCTATGTCTTTCACTTTTTAAATCAAAAGATGAAATGATTAAGCTTAGTGAGGAAGGCATGCTGAAAACTGAGATAAGCCGAAAAGTCGGCCTCTTGCACTAGTTAAGTAGAAAATGCAAAGGAAAAGTTCTTGAAGGAAGTTAAAGGTGCTACTCCAGGGACCCCACAAATGATAAGAAAGCAAAACAGCGTTATTACTGATATGGAGAAAGTTTTAGTGGTCTGGATAGAAGATTAAACCAACCATGACATTCCATTAAGCCAAAGCCTAACTCCTCTTCAATTTCATGAAGGCTAATAGAAGTGAGGAAGGTGCAGAAGAAAAGTTTGATGCTAGTGGAGGTGAGTTCACGGAGTTTAAGGAAAGAAGCCATCTCTATAACATAAAAATCCAAACAGAAGCAGCAAGTGCTGCTGTAGAAGCTGCGGCAAGTTATCCAGATCTAGCTAAGATAACTGATGATGGCAATTGCACTAAACAACAGATTTTTCAATGTAGGTGAAACAGTATTTAAAGAAGATTCCATCTAAGAGTTTTATAACTAGAAGTCAGTGCCTGGCTTCAAAGCTTCAAAGGACGTACTGATTTTCTTGTTAGGGGATAATGAGCTGGGCACTTTAAATTGAAGCCATTGCTTATTTACCACTTCAAAAATCTTTGGGACTTTAAGAATTATACTAAATCTACTCTGCCTGTGCTTTATAAGTGGAACAACAAAGCCTGGCTGACAGCACATCTGTTTCCATCATGGTTTACTGAACATTTTAAGCTCACTGTTGAGACCTACTGCTCAGAAAAAAAAGATTTTTTTCGTAATATTACTGCTCATTGATGAGGCATCTAATCACCCAAGAGCTCTGATAGAGATGTACATACAGATTAATGTTTTGTGTCTGCTAACACAACATCCATCTTTGGCCCATGGTTCAAGGAGTAATTTCTACTTTCAAGTCTTATTATTTAAGAAATACATTTTGTAAAGCTATGGCTGCCATAGATAGTGTTTCCTCTGATGGATCTTCTCAAAGTACATTGAAAGCCTTCTGGAAAGGCTTCACCATTCTAGATGACATTAAGGACACTCATGATTCATGCAAGGTAGTAAAAATGTCAACATTAACGGGTGTTTGGAAGAAATGAATTCCAACCCTCGTAGATGACTTTGAGGAGTTCCCGATTTCCGTGCAGGAAGTCACTGCGGATGTGGTGCATATTGCACAGGAACTAGAATTAGAAGTAGAGCCTGAAGATGTGACTGAGTTGCTGAGTCTCATGAGAAAACTTGACCATATGAGGAGTTGCTTCTTGTGGATGAGCCAAGAAAGTGGTTTTTTGAGATGGAATCTACTCCTGGTGAAGATGCTGTGAACATTGTTGAAATGACAACAAATGACTTAGCATATTACATTATCTCAGTAAAATAGCAGCAGGGATTGAGAGGATTGACTCCAACTTTGAAAGAAAGTTCTATTGAGGGTAAAATGCTATCAAATGGCATCACAGGCTACAGAGGGTAAAATGCTATCAAATGGCATCACAGGCTACAATCTTTCATGAAAGGAAGACCTGAGCTGATCGATGCGGCAGACTTCATTATTGATGTATTTTAAGATATTGCTACATCTATGTCAGCTTTCAGCAGCTACCCCCCCACCCCCAATCATTCAGCAGCCATCAACATCAAGGCGGGACCCTCCACCAACAGAAAGATTGTGACTTGCTAAAGGCTCACTTGATAGTATTTTTTAGCAATAAAGTATTTTTAATTAAAGTACGTTGTTTTTTACACATAATGGTATTACTTAATAGACCACAATATAGTGAACGGAAACCAAAAAATTTGTGTGACTCATTTTATTGTGATATTTGTTTAATTGTGGTGGTCTGGAACCAAACCCACAGTATCTCCAAGGTGTGCCTGTACTACCGTATTTTATTTTGCTACTGTAACAAATTATCATAGACTTGAGTGGCTCACGATAACACAAATGTATCATTGTACAGTGCCGAAGGTGAGAAGTCCAATGCAGGTCTCTCTGGGCTGAAGTCAAGGAAGGCCTGAGTTCCCTTATGGGGCTTTAAGGGAGAGTCTGTTTTATTCCATTTTCCAACTTCTAGAGGCTGCCCATGTGCTTTGGCTCATGGCTCTTTCCTCCTTCAAATCCAGTGAGGGTAGATTGTTTAGTACTCACACGACAGCACCCTGACCTTGCTTCCGCTCTCATGTCTTCTCCCTGCTCTCTTCTACTTCCCTCTTCCATTTTTAAAAACCCTTGTCATTACATTGGTTAGATCACCTCCGTATTTTCAGGTCAGGTGATTAGCATCTTTCAGAGCATCTGCAACCTTAATTCCCTTTATCATGTGATATAACAGGTTTCAGGGAATAGGACATGGACTTATTTGGGGCACCATTTTTCTGCTTACCATAGCTAGGCCCCACACAACAGTCTTCCATTCATGATGCCCCCAATGGATGAGGATTTCTGGAGCAAGCTCTGGTTTCTGGCACCGGAAGTACTTCGGTGAGAGGCATACCTTTGGGAAAAGGGATGAGGTTGTGTATTATAGACAGTTTAATTTGAGAGTGGCTGAGAGGACAGCAAGTAGGAATATACAGAAGTCACACGTTATTGGCAACTTAAAAGATTTTTGATGTTTGTTCATTCTGCTTCCCCCATGGCTGCTAGTATATGCCAGGAGGGTAGGAAGTCTAGAAGGAAGCCCTGTGCCTTTCCGCACAGTAGATCTTGGGTATGAGAGCCTCGGTAGGGAGAGGAACGGATGGGCTCATTCCAGCAGACAACCAAAAGGGGAAAGAGGAGGAGGGGATGACTTAAGTGGCCGAGTGTACGGGACACGAAACCCCTGTTGTTTTCCCACACAACTCCACACAGTTAACCAAAACCCAAGCCACATTTTAAGAGCCAATAAAAGCCTGTATTCTCTGTAAAACTTCTGTGTGCATCCCAGACAAAAGTGATGTGTCTTGTCTTTTCCCCATGGCTATTGTAGTTTCCTCCCAATTCCTTTTTCAATTTTTCGTTTTCCTACTCCATTCCCATAATTAAGGGTACTTTGCTACCAGAATTATCTATTAATAGTTAAATATCTAATTCTGTCATTTCTTTGTTTAAAAATCCATAAGTGACTTCCTTTTCAATTGAGGATCACATCCTCAACTTCCTACCGTGACATGCAGGTCTTGCCAGGAACTGGTTGCCTCTTAGTTCTCCAGCCGTTGCTTTATGATCTGTCCCTGTTGGACGTTTGCCATCTCCAGGCATGGTGAAGTCTTTGCTTAGTTTTACCACTGTCAGATCTTTTGCTTGTACTTCCTTTCTCCCATTAAACTGTTCATCTTATCTAAGCACGGTCATGGTCTAGAATTGAGCCTAACACAAAGTAGTAAGTGGTTAAAAGTGGTTGAACCAATGGATTACCTAAGAGCTTTCCTACAAAAATAATTAGTGAAATAGAGATTAACAAACCGTATCTTCCAAGTGGTTTTCTGCATGATTATATCTCTGCCCTTTGACTTGGATGCCATCATTCATCCACTTTCTAGAAGCATAATGATAACGACCCTTCAGGTTCACCATTGCATTTAATTCTTGCAACAGCCCTTGAAGCAGATACTACCATTCTCATTGCACAGATGAAAAAATGTTGGGTAATGTTTCCAAGATCACACAGCTAGTATAGGTAGAGCCATGATTTAGATCCAAGGTGAGTGTGTTCTAAGGATCGTTAAATAAGTATGAAATAGTTACTGTTAGAAAATGTAATTGCCTTAGAAAGGCCTTGAAAATAATAAAGTAAAACATATCACGTAACAGTCAAAAGCATTTGGTTTCCTATTCACATTCACCAAAAATTAAACTTTAGTAATTTTATCTCCTTGTGTAAAAAATGCTCCTTTGATTTCTATGGATTCATATATTCAGATATTTTTACTGAAAAACTCATTTAAATAAGGCAAGATGGGTCTCAAATTTAGATGTATGTGTGTGCATGTGTAATGATTTATACTGGTAGTTGCCACATGATAAAACTCTTATCTTATTCACCTTTTGAAATTCAATGCATAGCAGCAATACAGTGCCTCATACATAGTAAATGTTCCGTATTCATTTGAATGAATGTTGTAATTGATTAATTCAGCAGTTTTAGCTTATTCAGAACCTGTGATAACTTTGATCACTTTGGCTTTCTGGGCATTGATGTAGAATATAAACTATTAATCTGAACTTTCACGTGCTCAGGCTTTTCCAGCCAGCCAGGAATGTCCACACTGGGGATGCTTTGGGGGGGGACATTTGGAATAGTGCATTCTGGAGTCTCTCAAGCTCTGTCATCTGGATTTGTATTACTCAAAGCAGTAGTTTGGATTCTGATTTAGGACTTCCCTGTCTGTGCTCTGGATCACTCACTCTAGGACCTGCTTAAATATGACACTACCCAACTAAAATGTTGGGTAACTGTGAGTAGGATTTTGTAGACCGTTATTTAAATTCTCAAATTTTGACTCAAGTTTCAATTCAACAAATGTTTGCCTATATAGGTATTTCATGTTATGTTTTATAAGACATACATAAATGATTTGTATATGATTCAGGATTTCAAAGAACAAAACAATTTTATTGAGTTAAGTAGATATAAACAAAAGTAACTGGGATACCAGGCAAAGTGTGTGTGCAAGATATTTTATGGAAAGAATGGTTTGTTTCAAATAGGGGGACTAGTGAAGAAGAAAAATGAACATTCCTAGAGACACTTTGAATTAAGGTATTGAGAAGGAAAATATAGGCAATTCATTTTTTAAGAATGGCAAATTTGCATGCCTTGAATTTAGGAACTATGATAGAAAACAGAGACAGGAAGAATTTCCAGTGTAAGTTCAAGCCATATTTTGATTCAGTGGACCATGAACAGCAAACAGAGTTTTAGACTTGATGGATAGAGAGTGGGAAGAAATAAAAGGCTTTGAGCATGAGCACACTATAATAAGAGTTAAGTTTTGGCCCTAAATGTGAATGGATAGGGAGTAGAGAAAGGTATTATGGGTAGCGTACAAGTTAGAAGTGTATCAGAAAATCTGGGCCCTGGTTGTAAACTGGCAAACAATTGGGGCCACATTTGGTCCACTGTGGGGTACATATGTGTTTTGGGGGGGTGAAGAAAACAAATTATTGTAAAGTGATTGGTTTCACATATTGAAAAATTGAAAGAATTCATATCATGAAGAGTTTTAAAAATTTTTTATTTTGTAATAGGTTAAGACTCTTTTGTAAGAAGAAGTTGAAAAAAAAATAGCTCAAAGACTTCCTGTGTCCCCTTCAGCCAGCTTCTCCCAGTGGTAACCCAATGATAGGACCATAGTACATTGTCAAAACCAGGAGATTCATGTTGGCCCAGTACTACTAACTCGGATACAGACATGACTCACATTTCACCAGCTTTTACGTGCACTTGGTGGTGATGGTGGTGGTGGTGATTAGTTCACATATCCAGTAAACATCACCACAATCAAGATTCAGAACTGTTCCGCTGTCACAGAGCCTCACTTGGGTTACCCCTTAATGCTCACACACCCGCAGCCCTAACCCTGGCAACCACTTACCTATTCTCCATCACCATAATTCTGTCACTTTGTTATATACAAAAGTTAAACAGCATGTAATCCTTTGAGAGGGACTTTTTTCAATCAGTATAATGGCCTTCAGACCCATCCAAGTTGTATGCGTCAATAGTTCATTTCTATCAAGAACTTTTGAAAAATCAGAAGACTGGGTAATGTCAGACCTCATTTCTCATGACACAGCTGAAGCTGAGTAGGAAAAGGACCCGTTGGAGAAAGGATGCACTCTCAGTTCACTGTGGTCCCTTCCACTCTCCCTAGTCTTCCACCTGGGCTTCCTGTACTTCTTTACATTTTACCAACTTCACTCCTGGGAGCATTTTGATTGGGAACCGTTGACAGTGACTATCAGTTATGAAACTGATATAAAATGAACAGTGCTTCACAGGTTAATAGATGTGATATGAGAAAAAAATGGCATCTGGGTATCCAATTGACTTTAGCAGTAAAAGATGGCTATCTATAAGCAATAATTAAAATTGGAAGCTTTTTTTTTCTAATTTA
The DNA here is from genome assembly GCA_963574885.1 of Lepilemur ruficaudatus. NCBI lineage: Eukaryota > Metazoa > Chordata > Mammalia > Primates > Lepilemuridae > Lepilemur > Lepilemur ruficaudatus. The sequence continues at coordinate 27,789 of CAUYRT010013273.1, read as the reverse complement.
AACATAAACTTGAGAAAGAAGAAAGGTTATACAAACACACATACACAGACACACATACAATATCTTTTATAAGAAAACACAAGGAAATTATTTTATCATCGCAGGGTAGAACATGTTTCCTTAAGTAGAACACTGAGCATTAAAGGCACAGATCCTAAATGTTAAAGATCAATGTATCTGACTACATAAAAAATAAAGCCTGTTCAGTCTAAGTTTGCATTGATAAAAGAGTATAGTGGACAAATTGTAGAACATTCATTTGAATAGTAACTATATCATTTCAAGTGAATGTACTTAGCTTATGCAAACACCATAGAGAGAACTGTAAAACACACTATTGGTTAAAATATTTGCAGAACGATATGGACATTTTTATTCTGTTTATGTTGTTTCTAGTATAAGCCTAACATGGCTTCAGAGGTGGCAAGGATTCACATTAAATTTAGGACAAGGTTGCCTTTGGGAATGAGAGGAATGGGACTGAGGAGGGCGGATAATGGAGACTGGGTATCTGAAATGTTTTATTTTTTCAAAAATGAATAGTAATAAATCAGTCATTAAAAAGATGACAGCAAGCATGTTAACAAGTCTTAATACTTGGAAGAGGGGTGCATAGGTATTTTTAAAATTAGTCCATGTATTTTTTTTGTATTCTTGGAATGTTTAGTGATATAATATAAACAATATAAAAATATTATGTGGGACATAGAAAAAGAATGGACTAAAATTTTACGTGGTGTCAATATAATTCTGATGCCTAAATTGGTATAGAAGACAAAAAGAAGCAATAAATGCAACTCATGGGCATCTATACAAAACACCTTCAAATGTTAGCAAATAAAATACAACAGTACCCTAAAACACTGTTATAACTCAGTGAAGAGGGAGTTTCTCCCAGAAATACAAGGTTGCTTCCATATTATAAAATTAATAGTACAATACCTCATATTGCTGTTTTAACATGAGAAAGAAAAAAAGCCCTCTTTATCATTTCACAAGGTACTGAAAGAACAGTTAATCAGCCACCATCCATTCTTGATTTTAAAGAGAATAAAAATTAAACCCTTGTTGGAATTGATGGAAGTATTCTTGTTTTAAAAAAATATTTTCATTAAGTTTGGAGCAGATCCAAAAGAGTATTTATGAAATATTTAAAAGATATAAAGAATAATAAAATGATCACCTATATATAAATTTTCTAGTGTTAAAAATGGCTTGCATGTGTGCATTCTTAATGTGATGTGATTTATAAAGCTCAAACTGAAAGCCAACATCATGTTTAATGGTGGAAAAATGGAACACTAGAGCATTTTCATTAAAGCCAGGAATTAAACCAGAATATCTCCCTTAACAGTTTTATTTAACGTTATTTTGTAGGAGTAATGAGTTTAAGCAAGCAAAAAACAAAGTTACAAATAATAGAGAAAAAAAAAAAACCAAGAGATTCCTTATTTGTAGATTATTTGACTATTTTCTGAGAAACCCCAGAGGAATGAAATAAAAAGCTGTTTGATGAAATAAGAAAATTCAGTAAGGTTCCTAATTTAAAAAACTAATGTATATAAATCATTTGCTTTTATGTACCAATAATGATGTTTGAAAAATGTAATGGAAGAAATGATTTCATTTACAATAGGAAACAAAGAGATAAGAAATATATGATAGCTACCATTTTTTTAGTGTTAGAAAAAGTTTTTACCAATAAAGCAATATGGCTTTTGGAAAGAAAGTTTTGATATTTAAGATTCAATAATTTGCCTCATCTGAGTTGATGTGTTACGCCAGTGACTTTTTCAAACACAAGCTGATCGATTATCTTATTTCATCCTCTAGACTACATGTGAGTTTTAAAAGAAAGTAAGGCTCAAATTTTGAAGTAATTTGCTCAAGATTTCACTCCTACCTCATGTTATAATTATCAGGTGTTCTTATCATACTTATTCTAATTAGTGTGTTCCTTGGAGGTAGAGCCAGGTCTTGTTTGCATTCATGTCTGTAACAACGTTGTAGCGTAGGCACTTGACTCAAACCTCAAACTCACTTGCCCATCTATGTGAGGAGTCACAAATTTCAGAGGTTGGTAGAAGCTGGGCAGGTAAATGCATACCTTTTCTGATGTAGACACTGTTAGCTGATCATTTTCTTGTGGCTACACAACCTCAAAATTGGTAGATTTTAAAATTTTTAAAGAGAGTTTGGAAATCTTAAGTTTTTATCTGATATATTTGGCAGCCAACATAAAAAGTAATCACTCTCCACTTCAAAGAAACCTCACTGTTGGCCCAGTTTGGCCTGTGGACTGCCTCTTCATGACCTTGGATTTTTCCATACTGCTTTCCCTAAATTTTAATACGTTAAAATCCAGAAGCAAAAAAAAAAAAGTAATAGGGTTGATGGGGTAATGGGGTTTCAAGATATGAGGCTACTATATCTGTCTATTACAGATTGTAACTGTCCAACTCATTCTGTTCTCTTCCTCATTCTGCTACCAGTTCTAAAATTAAGTTAATCGTCATGTGTGTGTGTGTGTGTGTGTGTGTGTGTGTGTGTGTCTGTCTGTCTGTGTGTGTGTACCTCTTTGAAACTGTTTCTAAGAACTATACAGAGAGTCTCAGGTTTAACCTCTTTACGTTAATGAGTAAGAATTTAAGATTGTCCCTCTGTTGTTTTATCAAGTAGTCATATGGTCTTATTTGTCTTCAAATCAGGTATTTTTGGTCACCGTCTGGAATTTTGAACTATACATGATCCCCTTGGCATTACTGCTGATCTTTGTCTACAATTTCATCAGACCCACCAGAGGCAAGGTCTGCATCACCCAGGACAACCAGGTAAGCCAAGATCCAAAGAGTTCTGACATTTGACCTGAGAAAAATGTATCGACAGTAAACCACCACCACCAAATCAGGACCCAAGTCCATTTTGTTTGAGACGTGAGGTGCAGCCCTACAACATATATCCATTTTGCAGTGGGGGTCTTTTATCAGGTGTCCTGAGTCGTGGCCTACAGTGTTAGCATGAGGGGCCCCTCTGGGTCCTCGCCACAATTTCCATGCTGGTAGCACATCCGTATGTGCCCATCTGTTTCTCTGCAAGGTTCCGGTGAATAACTTTCTCAGACTCTGCAGAAAAACCTCTGGTGGCTCTCTGAGCCCCTCCGGGGCACACACAGCGTGATGGGGGCTGACGCAGGCTTTCCACAAAGGCACCTCATGCAGCGCTCTCAATGGCCTGAAAGCGCAAGAGATTCTTGGAGACTTGCTGACTTCCGGGGCAATCAGAGCGTGGGTGGGCATTCAACCTCTATTCTCAGATGTGTTAGAATTCTCAAATTCCCTGTTATCTTGAAGAAAGACAAAGACCCTTTCTCAAAGACATCCTTCAGCCTCTACTCCCTGTCCTTCTTTGACTATCCTGCCCCTGCCCCCCTCATCCCACCTCATAGAATTTTTTCTGCTCCAGGTGTACAGGAATTCATAAGCTCGCTTTTTGATGTAATCTTGGCGTTCCAGATTCAAGAACCAAGGTTTTAAGATAAAAATCTAAAGTTCCAAGACTTGATCATTCCCTTTCTAGAAAGATCACCTTCACATCAAGTTTCCCAAGATTCAGTTGTTGCCTACTTTTCATTATGTCCTCATTTAGAAAAAAAAAATCATCTTGGAAATAAATCTAGGGGATATTTCTGGTTTCATTTAGGGTGGAAGGAAGGTGGGGAAAATGAGTGTTGTGGTGGGAGGTAAAACTTCAGGCAATTTCAGATTCCATGCTGTTTGATTGTGGCTATTTAATGCAATACACATGGATATATATCAGCGAGACAATAGAACCATCTAATAAATAAATGGCTTTAAAGTTGAAGTCAGTTTAAGGACTAGGTTTCACAGAGGTATATAGATAAGGTAAATTTTTACAGAGAAAAATCTCTAATAACAAATGCTGTCAACTTACATTTTTGTTATGTTTAATCAGATTTTGTTTTGCCTACTATGTATATAATGTATGTTTACAGTGTATCTGCATATGTGTACATTGATGTTGAACATGTGCATATACTTGTGTAATGTGCACATGTACTTGTATGCATATACATATAAATGTGTATGTATGTATATAGCCTTTTTAAATTTTCAAAACATTCAAATTCATCACCTAATTTAATCTTGGTGACACAACTATGAAGGAGGCAAGAACTATTTTCATTTTACGCTTGATGAAATTATAGCTCATAATGGCAAAGTGATTTGCCCAAAACCACAATGCAAAAAAGTGCTGGAATCATGTTCCAAGCTGAAAACTTCAAATTCCTAATTACAGTGTTTTTTTTTTTTCTCCCATAACCTGTTTTCATTACACTTCTGTTTATCCATTGGCTTTCACGAGACATGCTAGCTGCCAGTAGTGGATAGGTTAGTTCCCCTGAGGATCAATGAGTGTCACACAAACTGCCAGTTGAATCCCATGAGAATTCTGGGCGGTGGAGCTATACCAGCCCTGGAGAAATTTCTTGATTTGTGTTCAGTGGTTTTATGGAATATAACAGAGTAGTCTCTGGATACTTCAGAGTTACTCCCTTTTAAGAGCATGATATTGACAATTCTTTTGGAATTGGAACAATGACATCTAAACAGCATGCATGATCTTTGCAAGGTTAAGCAGAAACCTAAGTGTTCAAATGGAAATAGACCCTGCTGTCTAGTCTGAGCATTCTTTCCAAACTACCGAGCCCACTCAATTGTGTGCCAACATGTGTTCGTTTTTAAACATTGCAGTGCTGTGATTAAAACTTGCCTATTAAATAGCCAAGATTTTAAAACTAATCTGAACAAATCCATTAGCAGCACAGCTGGTGCTGTGGCACCTGAGCTAAAGCCAGGCACCCTCAAGTCCAAACCGGAGCCTTGAGTTTCTTCCCCTTCCCTCACCTGCGCCTTCCAGCCCCTAAGCCCAAGCAAAATAAAAATACCACGTTGAAATCCTATTCTTAACTTATTCTTAAAATTGATTATATTCAGACTAATGCATTTTCTACTGTCTAATGTTTCAGTAATGGCCCCAAAGGGAGAGAGCAGTCATTATAACAATAAGCCTAGCACAAGCGGAGTATGGTATTCTCAGCCATTGGTTCATTTGTCAGAATGAGAACAGCACTGTTTACAGAAAGTACAATTTGGCAATGTCTTTTTAAAGCTGGATGCCTTCGAAGGGCTCTGGCCTAATAGCTTTATTTACAGTTAACAGTTTATGTAGATTATGCATATTGTTTACAGTCTTGCTACAGTGTCCCTGAACTTTAAACTGTTATTTTTTCGAGAGGTTATAATGCATTAAAAAATACTAATGCGTAAATTCTGTAGAAAATCTTAATGTGTGCATGAGTTTAAATTGCATGTGGTCATTTGGGTTGATGTTTTATTAACACATTACGGGGTTTCCTTTCAGGAGGGCACAGACATAGATGACGAGGAGGATGAAGATGACAAGGTGAGTGTGCTCGAGAAAGAACATAAAAAGGAACGTTAATGTGGTCAGCAGATAGCACTTCTCCCGGTTGAGTCTCTCTAACTCTCCTTTTTTTAAAAGCATTATATAATAGAGTGACCAGTATAGTAATATCATTGTAATTTTTTAAAAGGATATGCCTTCTTAAGATTTTTTAAAATGAGGCTGAGAGGAGTAAAATAGAAGGAGTAACTGAAATGTTATAAAAAGCATACCTGTGTGAGGCCTTTCACTGGATGCAAGCCAAGATTAGCCTTCACCTTTGCAGATGAAAGGTAGCCTAGGAAGTCAAAGGTGAATCCAGTGACATTGCTGTTCCCCTAGGTTACGTCCGCGCTCTGTGGGGTGGTCACCCACTTCCGCGCCTGTCGCTTTCCCAGCTGTTGCTGGCAGCGTTTTCAGCTATATGTCTGTGTACATCTGTCCTTTTTCTTCTCCTGGGAGAATCTCTCAAATCTGCTGCTTTTGTTGTCATTATGCTTTCAGACAAACCTTCTGGAATAAGATGAAAAAAGTGACGTGCCAAATGAGATGCTACTAGCTTAATGGACTCCCGGTCCCCTAATGCCTGTGGGTGTAGGGGGCTAGTGACGGGAGCACGTAGGAGGCGTGTGGGAGAGGGAAGGGCCAAAGGGGGGACCTTAAGAGTAAGTAGCCAATCTAAATGCCCACAGAATAGAAATTAATTAAGAAACACTGGCTCCATGACACAAAGAGCCTTAAAATTAATTGAGTGGACCAGATGGTTTTGCCCATTTGAAGCAAATCGGGTGGATTACAAAGTGTATCTTATTTGTTGTGCTAAGATGATTACTAATAGCAAAATAATGAAAAGAAGTACAGTATTTTTTAAAATGGAATTGACCTTTACATGACAGTTTCAACTTTCTTCTTGATGAATTGATGTCAGTAGTTTCTGAGTGATAGTCATTGAATATTAATAGTCCTAGGCAAGCTAAAGTGTATGATGGGATGTTTTACCAGAGAAAATCACAAGTATTAATGATATTATTTTAAACCTGTATGTACTGACAACGGCAAGTTTGGGGCTCCTATCCTTCTGACTGGCCAGCTATAAATTGGGGGTTCTCACACTCCCCTCCTTGGGTAAGGTAATTTCCTAGACTGGCTCACAAAACTCAGGGAAATATTTACTTACATTTACTGGTTTATTATAAAGAACACAATGCAGGAACAGCCAAGTGGAAGAGACACAGAGCACAAGGGATGGGGAAAGGGGAGTGGAGCTTTGACGCCCTGTCTAGACATACCATCCTCCCAGCGCCTCTGTGTGTTCACCAGTCCAGAAGCTTCTTTCTATGGAGGCTTCATTACATAGACGTGATTGATGAAATCACTGGGCATTGGTCTGTTCTCCAGCCCCTCTTTTCTCCCTGGAGGTGGGGATGGGATTGAAAGTTCCAACCCTCTAATCACATGGTTGGTTCCCCTGACAACCAGCACCTCATCCTTAGGGGTTTTTCAAAACTCACCTCATTAACATAACCTCAGGTGTGTTTGAAAGGAGATTGTTATGAATAGCAACAGATTTTTCTCTCACCTTTCTAAGTCTGGGGCTAATTTTAGGAGCTCTGTGCCAGGAACCAAGGACAAAGTCCAAATGTACATTTCTTATTATGTCACACTAGGCAAAATTCTAAATATTCACAAACTAAGGCTTAGACAGATGGAGTATTCTTTGTGTTTGGCCACACCCATTTAAATGAGCCACTAGTAGAAGAAGATACCCTCCATCCTTTAGAGAGAATTGTGACCATGTATCTTTGGCCCGTCTAATAAAGGAGAGCATCCAGCTTTATGAAAAGGTGGTATGCAGTAACTGGCAGATAACAAAATGAGGCTATGAAGTCTAGACCAGTGGTTGTAAAGGTCTGTTCTACCACTGATGTACCTCAAGAGCTGCCTGAGGGTCTGGAGACAGAGCCTTAGGACTGGGCTTCAAGCCTTTCTGGGCGAGCACAGCTGAGAGCAGAGTTGGAATGGCAACGTCTACAGGGACGAGCCTGGGAGCTGCTACATTCATGCAGGCACAGCCCTACACACAGCCATGTGTCAACCTGTCCCATGGTGACCAGGTTGGCGCTAAGCTTCTCCTCCTTCCCGGCAGGGCAAGTTCATCCTTGATATGTTTTTATTAAAGTATTTCAATAGGGCCTTTTAATAGCCACAGCATAACCATGATTGTTTTGCTTCCTCAATTTTATACGTCTATGAAATTTTTTAGAGGACTACATATATAATGGAATTTTGACTTTTATGTATGCCACCTTCTGCTTAACACGACCCCACCATTGTTAGGGGAGATGGGCAAACGTTTCCGCCCTTGTCTGTATCCTTCGCTCTCGCTTCTCCAAGAGATTTGTAAACTAGAGGGGACTTTCAACTTTAGGAGTTCTTGAGCATGCACCCACATGATGAATTACAATACACAAGACATCGTTTCTTCCCCATGTAGAGCAGCCCCCGCCACTGGGACGTGCTGCTCACGGACTTGGACACGCAGTCGCTGGGTGACTCCCACCGTCGTGTGCTGTGTAAAAGGTCTTACCCACTGAGCCCTTCTGGCTTCTGTTGCATGTTAGACATGACAGACCATGCTTCTGGGAACTGTAACACACCCAGCGAGAGACGAACTGTTTATAAATTATAAACACACGGCCGCTTCGTTCAAAACCAGAAGAGGAGAGAAACTCCTTTCTACCCAAACGATCCATCTTGCAAGTGACACTCTTTAATTGCTTGTGCCCCATCCCACCACATACCATCACGGATGACTGTGGAAGAAGATGAAAGCGTGCCGGGGCCCGTTGGCACCACTTCCTCAGGAGATGAATGCGTTCCCATATTCTGCCTGTCTCCGATGCACAGACCAGGACACAGTCTGGGGTCTGTCATACTTTTATCATCCGGAACAGGATTGTTGTAAAATTACATCACTGTAGCTCTTGCTCCTTCTCATTGTGAAACGTACGTGGTAGAGACCTGTGTTAGAAACCAGATTAGACTCCACGGTTTTACCTTCTTTTGTAGACTCTCGGTGATAACAGAGAACTTGCAAGTAACCAGCTTTGTGGCTTTTAGGAAATGAAATATCCAGGCTAAATTTTGAAAAGAGGAAATCCCTTTCTCTGATACCTGATGGACCATGTAAGAAATTGCTTGTTACAAGTATAGTTTTCTAGGGACTCCGGAACAAACAGATAATGGCTAAGTTCAGCCAACAGCAATCGGTTGACATTTCCTATTTGTGTTAGATTCCATGTGTGGAATCCTTCCGTGTGGACCTTATTTGTATGGATGGATTACAATGAAAATTGCATTAATTTTCTACACAGTAAAGGTCAGTAATTGAAGCATGAACCAAGAAACTATTGTGTGAAATGCTGTATCCCGTGCTTACGAAAGGTCATGCAAGACAATAATATCTTGTTTTCATTGCTGAAGGTATAAATACTTGCATTAGAGTTTCTTTCTTTTTCCAGCCCAACAATCACTTACATAGACTATTTCAGCATTTACTATTAACATCAGGAGGAAGAAATCATAAGGGCACGTAATAAAAGGAAAAAAAAAACCCTCTTTATTGCTATCCGAAAGAAACTGTACTCTGATGCCTGCTTTGCGGGTTGGTTTATTTATAACTAGGCTGTCAGAAATAGGACTGGAATGATCTGTTCTTTTAGGATCGTCAATGAGGTCACAATTGACTGACAGTATTTATGAAAAAAGAGAATCACCTTTTTATATCAGTTATAGATGAGAGACAGATATGGACATTTTTCTTTAAGAAAAGAGGAAATATCTGTTACATTTTTGTTAGTTGAGGAATGTTTTATAATGGAAGGATGCAAATGGATATTTTATCTATATTGTCACAAATTAAGATGTCATCATTAAAATTTAAGTACATATTAAATCCTCAATTTCAGTGTTTAAAATGGTTTTCCATCCTTCAATTTGATTATCCCTTTGTTATTTCCCAGGCATGGCCTTTATAGTGGGAGAAGCACATGCTATATACATTTAGAAGGAGTTCTCTCTGTGAATTAACCTGAACAGTCCTTTGTATGACATGGCTAAGTCCATCATGTTCATTCCCTGTGTGTCTTTATGCCAGAGAGAGAGAGAAGATGATCTGTAGTTCCCTAGTTTGTTGTTCGTGGAGGTGTCTTCTTGCAGTCTAATCGTCAGAGTGGTTTTGCTTATGATTCTTTTGTGCCTTCGTAAGAATATCCAAAACACTGTAAATTGATGTGATTAGTGATTTTTTCCAACTCTCGCATAAGTAGTGATACTTACTGATGATAAAGTATGGTAGTTCTAAGAAAATTAAAAACCAGAGAGTATGTGAATGGTCAACAATAGTTGTGAGTGTGCACGTGTACTTTCAGGGATGTATAACTTATACACAGGCATATTGTAGAAGACCCACTTAGGGATAATTTTCAGGGGAAAAATTGTAATTTGGATTTAAGTCATTTTAGTTTGATTTAATTTTTTTTAGTGATGAAGTGATTTAATTGCTAACATTTCCATCGTACTATCTTACTTTCAAGCCTTCAGTAGTAAAGTGGATTTCAGCCAATTCTTAATTGTCAGTTTCGTGTGAGAAGGGGGTGCCTTCCCGATTTGCTGTAGTCCTTTGCCATATCCACTTGCTCGAATTCCCTTTTAAAAAATCAAACCTACATTCTTAGAAGTGTCTGACTTCGTAAACTTTAGAAGTAATCCAGAAATATTATTAACATGACTTTTGGAACATTATTCAGAGTGTCCTACTTATTATCAGGCTGATATTCTTAGTAGTTGTAGATCTGTGCAATTTCTACTGTGAAGGGTGTACTTGGTTTGTTACTCCCAAATACTGTGAACTATATACTGGACTATAAATTAGATGACTTATCTTTCTCTCGGGTAACGTCTGCTGTCTGACAGAATGTTGTCAGAGGCTCTGATGTTTTAGTAGTCTATACAAGGTTAGTGTCCCTACTCTGAAAATCCAAAATCCAAAATTCAAAACTTTTTGAGCTCTGATTCTCAAAGCAAATGATCATTGGAACATTTTGGATTTCAGATATTTGCATTGAGATGATCAACCAGGATAATGCAGATATTTCAAAATTCAAAACACTTCTGATCTCAAGCACTTCAGATAAGAGATACTCCACCTGTACTGTGTCTAGGTATTTAATTTCCCATTGCCTAAAATTATTACATCACCCTAAGATAGAATGCACTGGACATTGTATAGTGATTATCCACAAGCGAGTGTTTTCCTGAACATAGTAGCTTTTTCTTTTGTCTTTGCAAATGAAATACCCATCTGTTTCTGTGTTTCTTGTCCTAAGTCTCAATTATTCAATGAGCTTATGAGATAATTGATAATTTATAAGATAAGTGATAGAAAAGCAAAAATACCACTTTTTACCTCCAGGGAAAAGTAATCATTAGAATTAAAAATATTAAATGAAATAAAAATAATAATCTAAAACAAGACCATTTTGAGTAAGATTTAAACAGTTAGATTTATATAAATATTAATATTTTTAGAATGTTCACAGTTTGCAGGCTGCTATTATGTTTTAGCTCATTCAGTACTCATATTAAAATGTTTAATTTGATATGATTTTCCCTGTCTAAAAATTAACAAACTAAGGTCAACAGAAATTCAGTAACATGTCTGAGATTTCTCAGCCAGAATGGCAGCCACGCTCAAACCAGCTCTTCTGACCTAACTCTTGTTTATTTTTGACCATGCTGGATTGTTGTGAAGGTAACATGTCATAATTATTGGTTCATTTTTCTGCATTATTTTGGCAACACTTAATTGTTTTCTCTGTATCAGAGATGCTATGAATACAAAGGTTGTATCCATCAGCAAGGTGCTCTTAGTAAATAATGCCAGCACCCTGAGATTGCTGCTTTCATCAGTGTTTGTAATGGGGTTGTGTAGCTATGCTGGGCATTAGAGGAGAAAGGCTGGGTGGTTCAGGGATTCTAAATGGAGGTGAAGTTTGAGCCAAATCTTAGTGTAGTAAGAATTACTTGTTGCCTTGATTTATCACATAAATATTTCATCTTACATCTTCCCTACTTTCCCACCTGGGAGAAAATTAAAGGATGCACACAGCTAAAATCAACTGCAGCTCATTGTGTGTTTATCTACAGTAGTTATAGTTACAGAAAATCATTTTCCCTGTTTACCTTGTGGTGGCAATGGCATTCTGTCACTTGGTTCAGAGAGACTTTTAATGAAATCAATCTACCCAGGGTCTAAGTTCCAAGTAATTTTTTCTCTAAATTGTTACCACTTTTTCAATTGTTTTATGAATGTCTTCCTCTTGAAGTTAGTTGTTCATTCCTTTTACTTTTTCCTCCCTGTAATAGCAGTTGAGATTTCTATTGCAAATAAAAAGCCTAGTAAATACCAGCACAGTGTGTAAGTGCTTATGTAATGAACAGATAGGGCAGTATAAGACCACTTAGAAAAGATACTGATTCAAAATCCGAATCCTGTTTTATATTCATTTCCCAAAGCAAAAGAACTACTTGAGAAATACTCTCCAGAAAGAGCAGAATTTTCTCCCCCCTCTCCTATTTTAATATGAGCATGCACCATGGAGTTGACTGTGTGTGTGTGTGTGTGTGTGTGTGTGTGTGTGTGTGTGTGTGTATGTATGTCCACTGCCCACCGAATGCCTCATGGGAAGAAATCCTAAGGACAGTTCCCAGTGCATTAAGCTGGGATTCTCAAAGAACAATTTTTAATCTCATATCAGAAATATTGCTTCTTGTTCTTTGTTATGACAGATACTGAAAGGTTTGTTTTTCATGCTAAATGCCATTCAATCTATTTCTAATGTTTATAATTTTTCAAGTTTTCAAATTATAGGCTTAACTCAGTGGGATGAAACAGACCAAACATATTCCTGTTTAAGTCTAAAGGTATATTTTTGCATCTTTAGTCTAGATGGCTGAAATCGCTGGAAGGATCTTGAGATTAAAAATTTTGCATTGATCCCTTTTGGGAATTCTGTGTATTCTATGACAAATACTACTCAATTTTTTTACCATGTCAAAAGGATTTTTCCTGACATGGTCAATTTTCAGGACTCTCTCTATGATTTTGCTTAGGTAATAAGTAGAGAAATGAGAATTTTTCTAAATCAGAACATGCAGGGAAGATTTAAAGTAACATACTGATTATATAATTAATTCTCAGTTGTAAATTCATTTCGATGGTGTTAATTCTCTCCCAGAGGCTCAGAGCTAGTTTATCGTACCTACAGTGCTAAACTCATTTGAGACATCGGCAAGGCAAGGAAGGAAAGATTTGCCTTCTGGTTTATTTATTTTTCCGGTTTTGTTTCTAGAGAAAGAACAACTGTGTTACAACACAGACAGATTAATTGTTCTTAATTCAACTGCTTATAAAACTTAGCAGAAAGACTAAATCCTTTTGACATTTTATAAACAAATGGACAATGAAAAAATGGTTCTTTATATTGATATTCGTTTTGGGGTTACGGAGTTGGAATTCTTTGCCGTTTACAATGAGTGCCACTCTTTCCTTCTAGTGTATAAGAAAACAAAGGAATCTTATGAAATTTGAATTCTAGATTTGAAAAATCTCATGCTTTCTTCTAGTTGATGATGCATGCTTGCTCATAAAGTGAACTCTAAATCAAGTGAATTGTATTAATACCTATACCTCTATACTTTTTCAGATTTGTAATGGAAAGTAAAATCCTATTCTTTTTCAAACATAGGAATCTAAAACTATGTGTTTAGCTACAATTACCTTGTGCATTTGCTTAATCACACCAGTGGCCACGACTATTTTTATCATACATTTCCCTCTATAAATTGGAAGCCTTACACGTGAGGGGAAGATACAAGCACATGTGACAGCACTTCTGTCTTTCTGAATGAATCACTGTTACTTTTCCTAGGCAATTTGGTAGCAGCAGCAGATGTAATGTTGTGTTTGCTAAACTGTGTTATCACCACATTCCCTGGTTCAATCTGAAATGTGTAAATAAAGCCAGCATGGCGCAGAGAGAACCGCAGATGATCTTTCATACAACTCGGGGCAACATGAGTAGACTTGTCCTGGAAGATATTTCTTTTTTTGGATACTTAAGTTAACCCCAGTATTCTTTAAACTACACAAAAGGTTGTTTCTCCTTTTGTATCTTTGTCTTCTTGAAGAGAAGGGACTTATGTTTATGAAGCACCTCTGGAGTACACTAGTTACTTTATATATATGATAATATTTAATTCTCCAAACACTCCAATCTAAGTAAGGACTATAATGTCCTTTTTTAAGATAAGCAACCTGGGACTCAGAGAGGGTAAGGAACATGCCATGATCACTTGCCAGTAGGTGACAAGATCAGAGTAGAACCCAGTTCTTCTGACCGCACAGGCTGCTATCCACAGACACGTCACTTAACCTCTCTGGACCTCGGTCTCCTAAAAATGGAAATCCTATACCAAAGGCTACGTAATATGTCCATTGGTGTGGTATGTTTGTAGATATAATTAGAAAGGACCCATAAAATCAATAGTATCTTTTTTTAAAAGTGATAAATTGTGCAGTGTGGAGAGTAAAAAGAGCATCTGCTACGAGGATGATTAAAAGGGTAGAGATGTAACGCAAACTGAGAGAACAAAGACAGTAGTCAGTGTAGACTGGAATGCCTAGGAGGAGGTTTCACAAAAGCCATGGAGCATGAGTTGGGCCTTTCGGTCATTCTGCTAGATTCACGAGGCCGGGGATCTTCTCTCAAACTCTAAGCACTTGCTTATTTCCTGGGTTGATGTAAATAATTCTTTAATATCACTATAAACTTGAGACACTACTCTCTTATTTCTCCATCAAACAAGTACTGCGGCAGCACCAAGGATGTACCCACCACAGCTGTGGGTGCTGAGAGCTCAGGCCAGATACAGCAGTCTGGTCTTATCCACTGTTCTACCAGTTCAAAAAGGTGCAGAAGAGCAGGAGGGTTAGGGAAGATATTAATGAAATATCCAAGCGATGAAAATATAAACATCATCTTCATATAGTGTAGAAGCTGCCATGCCTTAATAAACACACATTGTCCATTTTTAAAGCCATTCAGAGAACAAAAACTACATTTGCCACTAATCACGAAGATACCAGCCCTCAGCTGGATCTTTTTCCTTCACACACATGTATAGCAAATGCCTCATGCAGGGTTTCTAAGAAGGGGTTGAAACACATGAGAAAAAAAATGTTTTCCTCCCTGTCCAGAGGAATGCCCTGGAAAGAATTGTTTCCTCTCTGTGCTAATGAGTTTTAGGAAAAACTGATTTAGGTTCATCACGGGTCCCTGTTTTTCAAGAGAGTTTCCATTTACTAAGTATCATCATTTGAAAACTAAGTTCATATTGTTTCCAACAAGATGGGATAAATTTCTTAGGCTTTAAATTTATGCTTTCAGCTTCTTCTGTGGTCATTGCTAGTAGCCCATGAGATGCAGGTGCAGTGACCAGAGTTCTCAAAGACACACCCGAGTTCAGTCTGACAGCCAGGAATGACCCATGTCTGTTCTCCTGACTCTTTTTCAGGGGCTGATTAATTAACACCCAGCTTTAAAGGAAAGCTTTTGGACAGTCACTGAACAAAGTGCTCTCAGATGAGCTAACCCTTTCTTGTCTCAGGCCCTAGCGGAGAAGCATGCGGTGCCTCCGCCCCATCCACCACATGGTAAACCAGCCAGTGGTGCCAGGCCTGGAAGAGTCACAAACGTCCAAGGTGCCTGTTCAGAATGGTTAGTGGGAAAGAGGAGGAATTATAGTGAAGGTGTATGGTAAATACGTGCAAAATTTAAGCCATCTCTTTGATAAGAGAATAAAAAATCTGAAGACTCTTAGAAGAATGTTTTGTTTCATTCATCGTACTAAGTAAATCTGCACTTTTTTCCTCTTATAATGCTTTTTCAATAAGTAAATAATAACAAAAAAAGTACAAGTTTAATGAAAACCAAGTACTGATTTTCCAGTCATCAAGATAGTTGTTGATAACCTGATAAACGTTTCTGCACATCTCCGCTCTGCAGCCCTGGCCGTGTCACTGACGTGTAAACCTAAGTCACAGACCTGCCGAAGAAGCCTCAACAGCTACTTCAACAGAAAGTAGTTACTTTAAGCAAACTTTTTCTGAAAACATGCTTTTAATACAGATAACTGAAAATGTACATTCACATATTTGTGCATCATGACTTTTCATTTAGATCAAATAACTGTTCTTACACATTAATGTATCTTATGTTCCATACACATATGAAAAATGGCAAAGTAGCTGTTAATCTGCCTGCCATCAAAGGATGCAAACAGAATATCAAATAATTGTGAAATCCTTTTGATCCAGTGTATGGAAACAATAAAGCTTTTGCAGATTAATTTTTCAAATAATGAAATCCCTCACATCAAGCATGCCATTGTACATTGAAACATTTAGCATTGTAGATTATTTCACTTTGTAGTGATAAAATGAATGCAGATTTTGGTGGAACCACTACTGTTTTTCCAAAAGGAAGCAATCTATGAGCAGAAATGTGCTTGAGATTGGCTATGGTTCCTTAATTATT
This sequence comes from Lepilemur ruficaudatus, assembly GCA_963574885.1. Taxonomy (NCBI): domain Eukaryota; kingdom Metazoa; phylum Chordata; class Mammalia; order Primates; family Lepilemuridae; genus Lepilemur; species Lepilemur ruficaudatus. The sequence goes on along the minus strand of CAUYRT010013273.1, from coordinate 11,647 downwards.
CATGATTGCATTCGGACAAATGGTAATGCTTCACCAGTTGAAGGAGAAGTCATAGTGTCCACATTTATAACTATATTATGTATATGCATTTGGGATATCGACAAGTTTGTGTGACAAAGATATGTCAAATACAAAAATAAACTTCAGCATGTCAGTATACACTTTCTTTTGGTTGCCCATCATCCCTCTGATTTCAGGAAGCTTTGAACCTGCAAAGAGCTCTCCGTCAACCTCAGCATTCTCCAAGGCTGTTGTACTCTTTTGTGAAAAAAAGAAATGTTTTACATTTTTGTTGTATTTTGGTCATAATCGGGAAAGTTTTAATCAAAATCTTTGATGACTGAGATACTAAGTAACTTTATTTTTGGAAGCTCTTCCTGAATGAAAGTGGGGGGGAGGGGAAGCTGGCCAAAAAAAAAATTGAATTTTTTTTTTCTCTACAAAAGCAAAATGTGAGGTCAAACGCTATGTATGACTCAATTTTTAAATTTTACAGTTGTCCTTTAGATTATTTCAATCCATGGGAAAAATCATTTGATATTTAATATACATAAGCCATTGATTTTTCAGCATAAATTTTGTTAAATGTTCAAATGTATTGTCTTGAAAAAAAGTTTGACAGAATGTTCATATGAATGGGTACAAAAATATAGTGCCTTTGAAAGTATTTGGGCTGACGTATGTGTAGATTTCAATACTTAAAAATAGAATTGAGAATATTCTCCCTGTGTCACATTTTTCTTGGGAGTTTTCAAGGTACCTAAGTGCTTGTAGAAAGAGTATTTCTTCATTAAAATTAAGGTCTGTAGTGAAGTCAATTAAGGTGTCAATTTAATGACCATTAAGTGTAATTCTGAAGATGATTAAGAACAATTTTATGAAATTTTAGAAATGAAAAGATCATATGATTCAAAAGTACATTCTTTTGAAAAGTAACCCTCACGTGGGATTATAGATAGATACAGCTAGAAAACCAACTAAAATGTATGAATGTATACCACAAATAATCATTCTTCATGTATCATTTCAAAACATTCAGATAATCAATATAAATTTTTGTTTTAATGAACACAGAATATATGTTTTGTTTTGAAACAATGTATTCATGAAAATAAAAATGAACTGAAATAATTTTATAGATCCACCACTATAATAAAACCAAGTTATCCATTGATAAATATTTTAAAAATTAAATAATTCTGATTACTTTCACTCTTAAAAGTATACAAGTCTGGTTGATAAATTATTCTGTTACTCTAGATATACTGGGACTTTTTAGCCTAAGGTTTGGATATTGAATACTAAAACTAAAACATCAAATTCATTAAAAAGTAAAAGGACTTGTGAAAATAATTTATTATTTTGGTGTACTAACTCATACTTTTTTCACATCCAGATCTTCAGTATTGGAATGTTTCATAGGGAAAAAAATCAGACAACTGAAATAGGAAGTTCTTATGAAATTGAACCACATGGAAATTTGAGTCATTTTCCAAGAAATTGTTTTGACCTAAGCTCAATGTTACTGAAAAGAGGAAGCCACTTTTGCCCTTTGGGTCAAATTCTCCTGTGCTTTCAAATGTTCCTTTACAAACATGAATACTTATGTTGCAGACAGAGATGGGTTTTCACCATTGTACCCCATTAATAGATGCCAGTGGATCGCTGAGTATGAATGAGCTTGCTCTGGTAGCATAGCTAATTGTTAATGCAAACTGCTTAAAGAATTAGATTAGTGAGTAAGGGAAAAAAGTAAAAATGTCTTGCAAGTTTGATGTTACAAGAGGAAACAATGAGCCTGATTTTTCTTGCACAGAATGGTGGCATGAGGAGCACAGACCAGATGGTAAGAAGTTATTCAAACCACCCAGCACCCTTTACTGGAGAGGGGGCGGCAATGATGAATTCTACACTCTGCCCCTCCTTGGTCTGTTTCAACCAAGAAGCTTCCTAAACAAGAGCAGATCCAAGGAGAGAAATTTGTGCTTTTTGACATTCCTGCCATGTCGGTGCTTTTACTAGCACTCCCTACTGGGTGCTGGGTGCTGGGTGCTGGGTGCTGCTTCACTCTACCCAATGGCTCCAGTTTGATGGAGCAAAGAATATGAGATGAAAATGATTTCTTTTTCCTTTTGCAACACAAAGAATATTATAAAAATGTCCTTTTAAATTTAGAAGTGTTTGCTCAATAATTTAGTATAATTCTAGCCCAAGTAGAATTCTAGATTAGGGGGATAAAAAAGAGTTTTTTAAGAGTTGTTTGAAGTTTTACATTTCATATATTAAGCATCGTGGCTACCATGACCCAGAAAGGCAGGAGTTGTGAGGACACTGGGTAATTCCTGATTACAGCAAAGTTCATAGGGGAGCTACAACATAGCATCAGAATATAAGAAATAGCTAAAAATACAACTCTTGTAGGGAATCTTCTTTTCTCTGATATTTGGGTAATTCTTGATTATTTGTATAAGCATTTGCTACCTAGCATGGTAAAACACATTTAAGATTTTTTTATAAACAGTGTAAAGATCATATTCTTTGCTTAATTCCATTTCACATGAAGAATTAGAGACTGAGGAAGATGGACTTGCTTCCAGTTTCATGAGGAAACCACAATGCACTGTTGAGCATCCTGCCAGGGAATGACCAGGGGAGGATGCAGCCTCCAGCAGTATAATACTAGCTTACTTTGTAGCATGTCTCCAGCAGCTGGCTCTGTTTCGGAGGTGGTTGCCACAGGATGGCTAAAATGTTCGTCAGGACTGCAGTGTATTTAAAATATGCTTAAAATGCAGCAGAGTTTGACTAAGAATCCACAGTACTAGGAAACATACCTGCATTTCCAACATGCCAAGTCGTTACCTGCCGGGAATGTTTCTGAAGGACTATGACAGGAGAGGGGTCAGGTGAGCTTGCAGAAACCCGGTGAACAGAGATGTTTTTTTTTAGAAGTCAAATATTTAAGTTGTAAAAAAAAATATCTTGGAGTCACTCTGTTGGTAAACAAAAAAAAAAAAACAAAACACATTATTATAACATAATTTCTATAGCAGGATGATTAAAAAATGAGGTAACTATGTTAAATCTTGCCTTTATGATTCTTGCCTTTCTAGGAATCTGAGAAAAAGGGGTTAATTGAGAGAATCTATATGGTGCAGGATATTGTTTCAACTGTTCAAAACATCTTGGAAGAAATAGCTTCTTTTGGAGAAAGAATTAAAAAGTAAGTTCTACATTTGTGTTCTGTTTGAAGACAACTTGCCATCTACAAGGACATTGGGGGTAGGGTGGTGGGAGGTGGGATCAGGAAATGCCAAAAACAAAAGCAACAGTGTTGGGCCAGCCCCATTTGACTTTGATTGGCTTGTTTTTTGAGCTTGTCAACTTCTCAGTTGGGTGGTGCCTCAAATCTGGGGTGACCATGTAGCCCGATTTATACCGGTCATCCCAGCATAATTATTAATAGTATCCCCTTTCCCTCTCAAAAATATCCCAGTTGGGAGATAAATTATAGATTTTTAAAAATTACCCTATTCACAAATAAAAAGGGAAGCAAATTTGCTCTAAAGGAACCTTTGGCATTTGAACCACAGAATACAATAAATGCCTTGAGTATAATTTTTTTTTTTTAATTCTCCAAAGAATGGTTCATAACTAATAGCATAACAGATGGACAAACAGGAAGTTAATTCACCACGCACATGGATTTCTTAGGGCTTGACAAGCTTACTCTGTACAGAGCCAGAAAGTATTTTCAGCTTTGTGGCTCATAGGGCTTCAGTCACAGCTGCTGAACTCAGTTGTTCAAGTGTAAAAGCAGTCACAACTGATATGTAAATGAATGGTTGTGATATGCATTCCAATAAAACTTTATTTACAAAACAAGTAGAGGGCTAGATTTTTACCTATAGCTTCCCATAAAAACAAAATGCTCTAACAGAGCCCTAGTTGAGAAGGACTCTAAAATTCATGGTTTTTGTTTTGTTTTATACATCGTGAACTCTGCATAACTTGGGTTTCATTGGGTACCAATGAAGGGGGAGGTTTTCCTTCAAATTATAACATATTTATTTCCCCTTTAATCCAGAATTGTGTCATCCATTGTCTTTCTAAGAATTAATTCTTATCAGTTCATGTTGCTATGGATCATTCTAGTTTCTTTAAGAAGATATTGTTTTGGAATTGCATGGGTAAAGAAGAGCTTAAATGTAGTGCTAAAAGCCAGGTGAAAGTTTTATGCGTTAAAAAAGCAGGGAAATAAATGTTGATTAACATCAGGAAATATAGATAGTTAATATGAAACTTTCTATGAATACTGACCTTTCTCAATTGCATATCCAATGAAATTGCCTTCAAATGCTTATTCATTAAATTTTATAAACATAGTAAATGTTAGGTCCGGAGCTGAGAGGGAGACACCCGAAGCCTCATGTGTAGCGAAATGCTGTTTATTTTGAACATCTGGGTGCAGATGGGTGGAGGCTGAAAAAAGCTTCCAGGAGAGAAAAGGGAAGAGCCTTGGGTTTTATAGAGGATTTTTCTGGGAGGAGAAAATAAATTATTTTCAAACAACCAGGAGGGATAAGGAAAGTAAGTTCCCCTCTTGCTTTTCATTCCCTTACCTCCCTAGGGTCTGGCAAAGGCTATCTGCGTAATACATGGCTAGGAAGAGGAGAGTGGTGGGTTTCATAGGAGGTTTGGATGGAAGTTTGGGGAGGGTGAAATCTTTAAGCCTAAAATTCCACGCTTTTTATTATATATATAAGGAAAGGAAGGGTAAAAAATTAGAAGATTGGGAAGCAGGTGTCATTGTCTTTCTGATTACTTTCTACTGGTATAGAATGTTGTTAGGATCGGGTATTGAGTTGGAGGTGTGGAAGGGCTTGTTCTATCATGAAGATCTCTCTGATCGATTAGTGGATGATGGCTTGAATTCCGTCTTTAAGAAGACATAGACAAAGTTGTAATGGACAAGGGCTGAAGAGGAGAGCCAGTATAATCATTACTAGGGGCCCTAAGAAGGGTAAAAGCTAGGTCATTTGGGGAGGACAGATTGGAGGGAGTTCCAAATTGAGTTTGCTATGTCCTTTCCAGAAAACTTTTTAGCCACTTTGCATTTTCTAGAATCTATTGTGTCGTTTCTTCTACCTGTCCTGTGCTGTTTACATAGAAACAGCATGAGTTGTTTGTGATCGTACAGAGTTCTCCTTCTGAAGCTAACAAGTAATCTAGTGCTATCCTATTATCTATTATCATGGCAGCTAATGAATTAGGGGAAGCTGATAGGAATTTAAAGTTCTTTCCTGTATCTTGAGCCACAGCAGCCATAGTGGCAGTGATATTTTTGGCTGTGAGTGCATTGTATGTAATTCCTCCTGCTGATCCTGCTAGACTCAAGAGTGTCATAACTCCCACCAGTATGAGGCCTACCGCTCTCCTCTGGTGGTGTGGGTGAGGGGGGATTGTAGATGTTACTGATCTGGAGAGAAGGATGGAAACATCCTTATCTGGGGGTAAAACATACCATATAGACCAAATACCTCTAGTTTTTATGGGATTTATCCATTGTAAAGCAATTCCTTTGTTGCCTATGCCCCCCAAGAACATGAGACCTGATGAGAGACACAGTAGGCCAGGTTTAGTGGTGTACCTTAAGAGGGATGAATGATTTAGACATGACATGAAATGGGGATTTAAAGGGGTATACAGGGTTGTGACATGGATAGGAGCTGTGGTGTATGTCTTCCCCTGTGCTATTTTGGATGAGCGAGTCCCACTGGCAATAAATGTAAATTTGGATGGAAACATTGCACAGATTAGGAAGGGATGTAGTACAGTTTACGGCATGTGGGCCTGCATGGACATCTGAAGCATTACATACTCCTTTAGATGATGTGTGATTAAGAAAGTAGTAGATGATGTTTCCTCCCTTGGGGCATGAGAAAATTGGGGAAGAGGGATCGTAGGAGGCGATGACGCAGGTCGGGGGCATGCAATCCAAATAACCACCTGTTGCCATCAGGGATGGTAGCAGATTGGTGTGGAGGATGGTCCTGGGAGGGTAAAAGCGAAAGGAGTCATCAGGATCAATAGATGAAAGGGTTATGGGTATGGATGGAATAAACTGTGGGGCGCTCCTAAATGGCTTTGTTTGAGACACTATGGATATATGAGCTGGGGTGGCCTGAAGATAGGTTCATCCTGAGAAAGGATGGGTTGTTGGTGACAAACCCAACAAGAGGAGTTTGTAGGCCTGGAATATTTGTCAGCCTGTTCCCTGAGAGTTGAGAAAGAATGTATTATACCATGGTTTTGGTGGGGGAAATTAGAAGAAAGAGTAATAAGTAAAGTGTTACAGTAGTTAAGATAGCCACCTTATGCTTGGTGGGGAGTCCAAATTGGGGGATAATATGTTCTAAAAGCTCACATGAGACCTCTGAGGCCTTTTCTGAGGTTGCAGAGAATGCCTCTACCCATCCAGAAACTGTGTCAGCTACGGTGAGAAGATAAAATTGGTTCTTTTGACAGGGGGCATGTAAGTAAAGCCAATTTGCCAATCTGGGCCAGGAACATAAGCCTGTGTTTGGCGAGTAGGAAGAGAGGGTGGCCTAGCTACTCCCTGAGGGGAGACCGAGTAACAAATAGAGCATTTGCAGGTTATATGTTGTAGAAGAGAAGGTAGGATAAGAGGTTTTAGGAGTTGCTGTAGAGGTTTAAATCCTACATGTAGTGAATTATGTACATCTCTTCGTATAGTGTGTGTTTGTTCTCGTGGGAGGATGCATTTTCCTTGGTTTAGCAGCCAGGGGCCAAACTGAGTGGCCCCAGCTTCTAGTAGGGAATATTTTTCTTCAGTGGAATAGTTGATGGAGTCATGGGAGATAGTTATCATTTGGTTGGCAGGAGCGGGAGGATTTTGCAAGGTTGTTCTTTTTGTCTCTTGATCCGCTAAGTTATTGCCAATTGTAATGAGGCCATGGCCCTGTTTGTGTCCTTTGCAATGTATTACCACCTTTGGTAGGTGAGCCGCTTGTAAGAGCTTAAGAATAAGAGGCACGTTGACTACTGGGGAGCCCTTCGTAGTGAGAAAGCCTCGCTCCTCCCACATAGCAGCATGTGAGTGTAGGCTGTGAAAGGTATATTTGGAGTCCGTATAAATGGTAATTGTTGCATTCTCTGAGAGTGTTAGTGACCTAATTAGTGCCACCAATTCAGCTTTTTGAGAAGATGTCCCTATGGGCAGTGGCCCACTTTCAATAACATTCTCTCGAGATGCTGTAGCATACCCAGCTCTCCTGTTTCTCATGCAGATAGGAGCTGCCACCTATGAACCAGGTGTAAGTGGAATTAGGTATGGGCTGTTGAGAAATGCTGGGGAAGTGGGGAATTTTATAATTCAGCATTTCTGTGCAACAATGCATGGAATGATCATTAAGATAGGTAAGACAGTGGCCGCGTTTACAGGAGGGCTTTTGGCCAGGGATATGTGTGGAGTTTCTACAAAAAGTAGATGAAACCATTGAACAGGAGAAGATGTCACAGTTTTTAGAACCTGGTGTGAAAGAAGATTGACAAGAGAGTAAGAGTAGAAGACAGCGATGGGTTGTCCACAAGTGAGCTTCTGACTCTCCTTTGTGAGAGGAGCAGCCGCAGCTAAGTCTGTCAGGCAGGCTGGCCAGCCCCTGATAGTGAAATCCAGCTGTTTGGACAAGAACGCTGCTGTCTGTGTGTTTGGGCCATTATTTTGTGTTAAAATTCCCACTGCTATACCCTGTCTTTCACCAGGATATAGTTGGAAAGGTTGGGAAGTGTGAGTGTCGGAGCAGAGGTCAGGACATCTTTTAAGGCTTCCAGAGAGGGCTGAATATTTATAGTAGGATCTAATGGCTCATTGAGATCCCCTTTGGTTGCTTGGTATAAAGATTGAGCTAGGATGATAAAATTAGGGGCCCAAATATGGAAATATCCAGCTAATCCCAGAAAAGAGAGGAGATCTTTCTTATTGGCGGGAAGAGGTAGGGAAGGAATAACATTTTTTCTCTCTACTGTCATTTCTCTTTTTCTTGGGGAGAGTGCTAGTCCTAGATAGGTTACTTGAGGTAAGGAAATTTGTGCCTTTTGGGGATATACCCTATAGCCTTTCTCCACCAAGAAATTGAGGAGTTGTATAGCATGTTTGTGAGAAATAGTCTCAGAGGAACTGCATAATAATAAATCATCTACGTATAGTAGGAGGACAGATAGGGAAAGATTTAGTTGGGTTAGGTCAGAGGCTAGTGCCTGTCCAAAGAGGTGGGGGCTGTCCCTAAATCCTTGGGGATGGACTGTTCAAGTAAGTGGTGACTGTTTGGAGTCTGGGTCTGTCCATGTGAATGTGAAGATGTCTTGGGAGTTAGAATGTCGTGGGATTGTGAAAAAGGCATATTTTAAATCTAGTACTGTGTGGTGGAGGGTGGGATAAGAGATAGGATAGTGTAAGGGTTAGGGACTCCTGGGTGGATGGGTCTCACCACCTGGTTAATGAGTCTTAGATCTTGGACTAGGCAATATGATCCATCTGGCTTTTTTACTGGCAGAGTAGGGGTGTTATGTGGGGAGTTAGGGCAAAGTAAGCCTTGGGAGGAAAGATGAGTAATGATAAGTTTCAATCCCTGAAGACCTTGCAAAGGAATTGGGTATTGGGCTTGGCAAGGAAATCCGGAAGGGTCTTTTAAATGTATTTGGATGGGGGGCAGTGGCTATTGAGGGGATCGAACTATCCCAGACTTTGGGGTTGACTTTAGATTCAGAAAGAGGTATAGGAGTTGGAGGGGAATTTGTGAGGAAAAGAAGCGGGACGGTGTTTGCCTGTGGCTCACAGTCGACAGGTAGGTAAATAGTAGCATGTGATTTTGAGAGAATATCTCTTCCTAATAGTGGAGTTGGGCATGGAGGGAGAACTAGAAATGAATGAGTGAAGATGTTTGAGCCTAGATGGCAGATGAAAGGGAGGGTTATTAGTGGGCAGGTGATAAGGCCATCAACTCCCACAATAGAGAGTGAGGAGAGTCATGTAGATCTGTGGAATTCTGGCAGGGCCGAGAATGTTGCCCCTGTTGCCTATTGATGAGGAAAGAAATCAGCTTACCTACCACCAACAGAGTTACTGGGGATCTGATGTGGTGCTTGGCTTGGGGGCTGTCGATCCCGGGCACCATTGGTCTTCTGCGGCCAGGCCTAAGAGGTTCGTTAGTGCAAGAACAGGACTGTCAGTTTGTTGGGAGGAAGGGGTGTGGCTCTGCCTTGAGGGGCTAAGCTGACCTTCCTGTGGTCCCTCATTCCACAGAGGGGACAAAGTCCTGGGGCGTGGTTGAAATTAGGATATTGTCTCGCCCCATGGGCTGTTTGTCTACATTTAAATCACGGGCCTGGTGGCGTCACTGGCCCCTTTCTCCAGTTTGACTAAGGACGTTCCGGGGGTCTGTTGATGGTGGCTGCCAACATCTGATGTTTAGCTTGGTCCCTCTTTTGTTTTGATGTTGTTGTCCTCATCCCTATTAAATACCTTAAAGGTGGTTTGTAACAGATCTCTTTCTGGGGTTTGAGGACCATCCACTAATTTTGTATGTTTGCATCTAATGTCAGGTGTGGCTTGGGAGATAAAATGCATATTGAGAAGTAAAATTCCCTAGGGGGTAGTAAGGTCTAGGGTCGCATATTTTTGTAAGGCTTTGGTGAGCCTGGATAGGAAGAGAGCCAGATTTTCAGCCTGTCCCTGTGTGATTTCCTTTGGTTTTTCATAACTGACTGCCTTGTGGGCAGCCTTTTCCAGGCCTGCTAATAGACATGTGATCATATGATCTTTCTTAGCCCATCCTTCTCTCCCCTCTTGGGTTCCTATTTGATAATCCCATAATGGATCTGTTCTGGGAACAGCAGTCATCCCCACTGGTTGGGCAGGGGTGCATCTATGGATTATGTCACCATGTGCCTGGGCATTGAGCCAGACCCTCTCCTCCTCCTCAGGACATAAAGTAGAGAACAGAATTATGTAGAGATCATGCCAGGTAAGATCATACGATTGAGTGAGATATTCACATTTTTTGATAAAAGCATAAGGATCAGTTGAGAAGGAACCTACTCTTTTCTCTACCTGGGAGAGATCGGAAAGGAGAAGGTAGCATGTACCTGCACAGTGCCTTCCGCCCCAGCCACTTCCCTGCGTGGGTGTAAGCCTAGTGCGGTGAATCCGCAGGTCCTGAGATTTGGCAGAGCGAGAGTGCATAGTAGGTGGTCTAGTGTGTAGTGAAAAGATTTGTGCCAGGTTGCAATTCTGACAGAGAGAGGGTCGTGAGTGGAGAGTGAAGAAGGCTCGGACATAAGGGATTTGGGACCATTTCCTATTGTGGTGACAAAAATTATCCAGATCTTGTAGTATGTTAAAGTCAAAAGTTCCATTTTCAGGTTACTGAGAGTTACAATCTACCTTATATTGTAGCCAAGCTGTATTACAGTAAAAGTAAGTCATTTTGGTCAAATTTCATCAGTGAGACCTAGTGTTTGGAGGTGGCACCCCAAAGGAGTAGTTTTAGGAGGAGTAGGCTAAGAGTGTCCCATGTTCTTGGAAAGAGTCAGGGTCACACGAGACCAATTCTACTCAATTCTAGGCCTCCCTAGAATGAAGGAATGGCATGGAAGTGATGAGAGAGTATGAGCGATGAGCCAGAACAGGTATCCCTGTGTTCAGCGAGGGCCCTAGGGGCCAAGAGTCCTCCAGCTTACTGATAGGACTTTTGAGTACAGACCAGTAAGTGAGAATGAGCCTGTAAGCTCTATGAAGGCCCCAGGGGCTGAAAGTCCTCTGGTTTACTGGTAGGACTTTTTGAGTTGAGATGAGTAGGGATCGGGAGACGAGAACAAGCTTGTGAGCTCCCACTCACCAGGAGCTGGATACTTCAGGGTGTAGATTGTGAAGGTCAGCAAGGAAGATCTGAGTCCCAGTCCCGTGTCTGCCTCTTAGCTTGGTTCAGGAGGCTCTGGTGGAAAATTACCTCATCTCAACTGAGCTAGAATGTTCTGCCTACACTCCAGGATCAGAGGCAAGTTAGAGGCCCCTGCACGGCTCAGGAAAGATCCACGGAAACCTTACCAATGACCCAGGGACTCAGAGGGAGGCAGGATTCCAGAGTAAACCCAGGACGAGCTGCCGCTGCCTACTGCTTCCGAGTTGCAAGCCTTGCCTGCTAGAGACCCAGAGGTCGTGTCCACCCCGTGCGCCCTCCCGGGTTTCGGCACCAAATGTTAGGGGTCAGGAGACAAGAGGGAGACACACGAAGCCTCATGTGTAGCAAAATGCTGTTTATTTTGAGCATCTGGGTATAGATGGGTGAAGGCTGAAAAGGCGTCCGCAAGAGAAAAGGGAAGGGCCTTGGGTTTTATAGAGGGTTTTTCTGGGAGGAGGAAATAAATTCTTTTCAAACAACGAGGAAGGACAAGGAAAGTAAGTTCCCCTCTTGCTTTTCATTCTCTTATCTCCCTAGGGTCTGGCAAAGGCTACCTGCCTAATACACCCCTAGGAAGGAGAGAGTGGTGGGTTTCATAGGAGGTTTGGATGGAAGTTTGGGGAGGGTGAATTCCTTAAGCCTAACAGTAAACATGTTTGTTTTGT
>CAUYRT010013271.1:0-53469 GCA_963574885.1 Lepilemur ruficaudatus | reverse complement strand
GCATACCCTTAGGCCTGTCAATGGGTCACAAAGGACTCCAAGAAGGGAGGGGGGCACGATAAGGCATGTCTGACCTCCCTCCTGGCAGACAATTTTAGGATATTCCTTTGGCCACGAGGGGGTCCATTCAGTCAGCCGGTGGGGGGGAGCCTTAAAATTTTATTTTGGTTCACATGGCTGACAGTGACAAGTCTCTGTCCTTCCAGAAAGCAGCGTCCTATGACTTCATCCCACGTCTTGGGGGCTGACGAGGTGACCTAGAGCATGGCACAGACGGAGAAATGTGCCCCTCGCTCCCCTCCCCAGACACTGACGTTCCCTCCCAGGGTGTCTAGGCCCCGCGTGGCCGTGGGGCCTCCAGTGCCAGCCCAGCCACGCCACTGTGGGCCCTGGGCAGGTGGCCAGGCCTCCCCGCTCCCTCCTGTGCAGCAGCAGCGATAAGGACACTGACGTTCACCAGCTGCCTGCAGTGCACGCTCAGACCCAGCGCCATCTCCCACGGGTGGCGGGAACCCTCCCCCTGCGCATTGTAAGTGCCTGGGTCCCCCGACTTGCGAGGGTGGGTCTCTGTGTCCTGACGCCTGAGGAGGGGCTTCGTGCCTGGCTCTGGGGTTAGCTGGAAGGTCCTCCCAGCAGAGCCCCGAGAAGGCCAAGTGAGCCCACCAGCTGCAGATCCCACGTTCACGCGGAGCGCATGGGCACAGCTTTTCCTGGCTCCTAAGGGCTTTGGGGTAGGAACCTCTCCCCAGGACCCGGCCCAGGGACGGCAAGTGGGGAGCAGCAGCCCCTCAAGGCCAAGCGAGGTGGGTGTGGTGGGCCAGGCATCAGAGCCGAGGGCCGGATGCACAAGACACCCAAGCATCCTGCCCCTACCTGCCCCACCAGCCCCCACCTTTCTCACCTGTCCCCACCTGCCTCCACCTTTCTCACCTGCCTCACCTGCCCCCACCTGCCCCCACCTGCCCCTACCTGCCTCACCTGCCTCACCCCTGCCCAGGACAGGTCCTTGCAGCCCAGAGCTGCCGCACGCCTTTCACACAGAGGAGGACACACGTTTTCGGGTGCCTGGGGGTACACAGTTGACCAAGACACGCTGCCATGGCAGCACCCCGAGCTGCCCCAGCTCCCGCAGGGCCGTCTGGGGCAGAGGCACGTGTCTGTCCCTGCTTTCACATTCTCTTTCTCCCTCTGCACCACATCCGTCTGCAAGGGCTCCAGGAAGAGGGCGCTTCCCTTTTCTGTGGGTCTCTTTCAGGTCCTCCTTCCACAGAGCTCCAGCAAGGCCCCCGCTCATGGCTCTACTTGCTGGCCTGGCACCGAGGCAGCCTCCTCTCAAGACAGAGCTGCCGGGAGGGTTGAAACTCACCCTTCCTGGCTGGAATGTCCTATCTGGTGCATCAGCCGCCAGCCTCCGCATGGGAGGGAGGGGCTGGGCGATGGAGTGGCCGGTGGCAAAAGGCGCTAATCCGCGCAAAGTGTTCCACCTGGCCTCGGGGTCATGGGTGGGGTGGGGACGGACCTGCCGCAGGCCTTGACTTTTGCACGTGGATTTGCACTTGTGCAATCAGACTCAGTGGCTGCTTCTCTGAGCTGCTCTGACACATGCCGGCTGCCCTCACCTGGAAGGGGGGCAGTGAGTCACCCCCGGGAGGCAGCGCTCCTGGGAGGAGGGGCGGGGGGGCTGGGGAGATTGGTGGGCTCCTGTAGGGAGCCGGGGTGCCCTTCAATCCTCACAGGGATGCTGACAGACAGGGTGGCCGCCTGCATTTTGCTGTAACACAGGGGAGGTGTCCGGAGGGGAGCAGAGCACAGAGATGCTGCCAGCTCTCTCCACACCCAGCAGCTCGGGCCAGCCCTGAGCAGTTGATGCCAACTGTGTGGCTTCTGGGCTCAGGTCTCAACCAGGGGACGCTGGGCACTGTCTGGGGAGGTTTGGGTTGGTTGTCACAACGAGAGGGGAGTGTCCTGCTGGCATCTAGTGGGTGAGGCCCAAACATCCTACAGAGCACAGAACACAGCAAACAGCTGGCTCCACGGCAGAGAATTACTGAGCCCCAGCCCGGAGGGACCGCTGTCCCAGATGGGTCCTGTCTGCCACCGGCGCAGGCTGGGCAGCGGGGATGGCGGGGAGGGCGGGATGGCGGCTGGGACTCGCACTCCCGGCCTCTCCCGGCAGACTGTCCGGAGTGGATACTCCGTGTCACCTCCCACTTTCCTCTCTGGTACCTTTATGCCCAGGTCTCCTTGGCTGCCCCCGCGCCAGGCGGCCCCGGTCGAGGAGAGACGTTTGGACCTGGGCCACCTGACATGTTGCACAACGCCAGGTTTCCGCAACGTGGGCCTCACTTGGGCTGCGGTTTTCTGGACGGTGGTTTCACAGGAGCCAGGAGTTGAGAGCTCAGACGCCTACAGGAGCCAGACCCGGAAGGGATGAGTGAAGTGGGCAGGCGGAGACGGTGGTCAGACGGAAGAGGGCGCGGCGCCCACCCACGTGCACTGCCCGCAGCACCAGCCACTTCCAGGCTCCGGGGGTGCGAGTCCCACGTTACTAGATTTTTGATTTTCTTTTAAGAAAGTCAAACATTTGGATTTCTTTAAAATGTGAAATTTCCCAATTTGTAAATGTTAGTGCAAATTATTTGAAAGTATCATGTGGGGGAGAAAAGAGTCTGTGGGCCATGTCCACCGGGTCCACTGGTTCTCGGGCAGGTCCCGGCTGCCTGCGGCTCCGGCTCGCGATGACATTGCCCGTACTCTGGGATCCCTGCCCTGCGCCCACCTGCATGGCCCACCTGGCTGGCAGAGCACGAAGGAAGGCCTCTTCCTCTCTGAGCCCAGAGGCTTGGGGAGGCTTGAGACAACTCAGGGTCAGCTGGGACTGAGAGGCAGGGCCAGGCCAAAGGGAACCCTGGTTACCCAGCCAGTCCATGCCCAGGTTCCCCAAGAATCGAAAACAGATGTGCAGGCTGGGTGTGGTGGCTCATGCCTGTAATCCTAGCTCTCTGGGAGGCTGAGGTGGGAGGATCACTCAAGGTCAGGAGTTTGAAACCAGCCTGAGCAACAGTGAGACCCCCCTTTCTACTGAAAATATAAAGAATTGGACAACTAAAAATATATAGAAAAAATTAGCGGGGCATGGTGGCTCATGCCTGTAGTCCCAGCTACTCGAGAGGCTGAGGCAGGAGGATCGCTTGAGCTCAGGAGTTGGAGGTTGCTATGAGCTAGGCTAACACCACGGCACTCTAGCCCGGGCAATAGAGTGAGACTCTGTGTAGCGAAAAAAAAAAAAAAAAAGAAAACATGTGCAAACACACACCTGTGCACCAATATTCACAGCAGCCGGAAGGTGGACACAACCCAAACGTCCATCAAATATGGGAGGACAAAGCACACACGGAGGATCATTCAGCCGTAAAAGGAATGGGATTCTGACACATGCTCCAACATGGATGACCCCGGAAGCCATCACGCTAAGTGGAAGAAGCCGGACACAAAACTCCACATACTGCGCCATTTCATTTACGGGCAATGTGCAGAAGAGGAAAATATACCAGGACAGAAAATGCATGAGAGGTTTTGGGGGCCTGGGGAGGGGGATGGGAGTGGCCACTCACGGGCAGGTTCATCCTTTTGGGGTGATGGAAGGATTTGGAACCAGACATAGGTCTTGGTTGCACAACATTGCAAATGTGCTAAATGTCACTGAATTGCACACTGTAATGTGGCTACTTTTATGTCATGCGAATCATGCCTCAATTTTAAAAGTCCTTTCAAAGTAAATTAATTTTTTTAAAAAGGGAAGCTCTGGGATAGACGGCTGAATGCCTGGGGGAGACCCCAGGAAGCCCAGGGACGACGCCGACACTCTGAGGAGCAGGTGTCCCCGAGTCCCTGCCATGACTGGAGCCGCCCGTGCCTGGAGCGGCGCCCAGGCCCCAGGAGGTCTGGGTGCTCCGAGGCACAGGCAGCTGCCCTGGTGGAGAAAACCCCTCCGGCCTGACACCTGCTCTGGCCATGCCCCAGCCCTGGGCCGGCAGCTTCTGCCAGCCTGCCAGGCATTGCATCCTGACCCGGTTCTCCTGGCTACGCAGTCCTGGGGCGTGGGGGGTGCCCACAGCGTGGGAGCTCAGCACAGGGCTCATCCAAGCTCCCTCCAGCCCGGCACACATCCCCACGGTGACGGCAGCGGCAGGTGCTTCCCCACACCCTCCCCGTCACCACACACCATGACTCACGGAGCCGCGGGCTCTGCGAGAAACAGCTCTGCTGTCCTTTTGCCCGGAGCGACTCCAGGGCTCAAAGCCAGTGTGTCCGGCTCAGGCCCCTCCCATCCCCACTTTCCTGACACCCCGAGGTCTCTGCAGCGTCTCTGCTCTGTCTCTGTCTCTGGCCCCCAGGGGAAGTGGTCACCACGCTGCCGGGAATCAGCCTTCGGCCAGCACCTCGCGCCTGCAGCCACGGGCACCCTTGCCCGCAGGGTCCCCGCAGGAGACCCAGTTACAGAGTGGAGGGTTCCAGGCTGCAGGGGGACACGGGAACCCTCCCAACACACTGGGCGCTGTCTCCCCTTCTCGGGCTGCGACCCGGCGGGAACTGCCGCATTGTGTCCTGAGGCTGCCGTCACAGTGACATTGGTCTCTCGCGGTCCTGGAGGGCGGAAGTCCACAGTCGGGGCATGGGCAGGGCCGTGCTCCCTGCGGAGGCTCGAGGGGAGGATGCTTCCTGCCTCTTCCAGCTCCTGGGGCTCCACGTGCTTCTGGCTGTGGCTGCTCAGTCCGTCTCCGCCTCCATCCTAACGGACTTCTCCCCCCAGCATCTGCGGCCCCATGTCCCTTCCCTCTGCCTCCCCTCCCCAGTCATGGGATTTAGGGCCCGGCAATCCAGCACAACTTCATCTGCCCTGACCACATCTGCAAAGACCCTATTTCCAAATAAGGTCGTGTGCCCAGGTACGGGGATGAGAACCCGCACAGCTGCAGGGAGTCTCGCCCTCAAAACCGTGGCCAGGGCTGTGGGGTGCTTACAGACCCTCCTCTCCTGCAGAGACCCTGAGAGGCCAGCTGTGGGGCTCAGCCTGGGGCAGAGACAGGCCTCCTTCTCCCAGCTGGCACCCTTGGCCCTGCCTGGCCACAAGCATCTCAACTGCCCAGTGGGCTGAGTCCTTCGCGACAAGCTGCCCGAGTGGGAAGTGATCCTGCCAGCGCCCACACCTGGGTCGGGGACGAGCAGGACGAAGGTGTGTGTGGTTGGGGGACCCGTGCGGTCGGGAGGCGTCTTGGGCTCAGGCCTTGGCAGCTGGACCTTGGATGACCACAGGGCCTCTCCGCCTCTGCAGAGAGTCAGGTCCACCTAGCGCTCTAGTGCCGGGTGCCAATTAGAAAACAAGCAGGGACGTTCCCTCCCTTGCCAGAGTCTGGATGCTGGTGCCACTCCAGGGACAAATAAATTCCCAGATAAGATGTGCTGGCACCGAGCTGAAAGGGAAGGGCAGGATGTGCCCTGCGATTAGAACCCAGGGGCGGGAAAGAGCCTCAGAGGCCACGGCAGGGCGGAGAGGAGGCTGGGCAGGGGCGAGGCGGGTGGGCGCAGTGTCTCAGGCTGAGCCTGTGATGAGGTGCCTGCTGAATATACCCACGGACTGGGCGGCTGCAGACCTGGAGGCCGGGGTCTGGGGAGAGACGGGAAGGGCGGAGGCCAGAGTCAGGAGACACCACTGGACCTTGTGTCTTTGGGAGTTTAGGGGTGACAGGCAGCAGGGGTGTGAGGGGCACAGCAGGTCTGGATGTGCCTGGCGTTAAGAGTGCAGTGCAGCTGGCAGTCCCGGCTATGGGATCCGGCCCCTGCAAGCCCTGTGAGGTTGTCCAGGATGGCGGCTCCCACCACGGGCAGCCTGGGCTGCGGCTCCCTAATTAATCCTCACTTGCTGCTAACCCTGCAATGGAGGCAGCTGGAAGCTCACCACGGGGTGGAAGGTTCCCCTTCAGGTGCTGCCTGCAGAGTGGAGGCTGCGGCTCTCAAGTCTAAGGGACTTCAGCCGAGTTCCCGACCGTCCAGGCCTGCCCTGCCCAACACACTCGCACTGCGGCCCGGCTCCAGCCTGGGTGGCCGGGCCGTCCCAGCGGCGGATGTTTCTCCAGCAGCCGGGATTTCTACGCAGACCAGGACTGGCAATGTTCCCACTGGGGGTGGGGGGCTGATGCCGGCAGAGCCCCCGCAGTCTGAAGTGGCCGAGATGGAGCTGCCCCCCAAATATTCACGTCCACCCGGAACCTCAGAATGCAACCTTATTTGGAAAGAGGACTTGGCAGATGTAACTAAGGCAGACAGGGATCCGCGGGGCCCCAGATCCAACAAGCACGTCCTCGTGGGAGGTGGGAAGAGGAGACAGACAGACATGTAGAGACGGGGCTCCCAGGAGCCCCCGGAAACTGGACGAGGCAGGAGGGACGCGACCCTGAGACACCTTGATTGCGGGTCCCCGGCCTCCAGAACCGTGTGAGTCTACTGCCGGAGCCCTCGGCCTGTGACCGTTTGTCAGGGCAGGTGCAGGACACCACTGCAGAGAACTTGGGACCTGCGTGCTTTCTTGCATGAGAGCAAAACAAGCCCTCTCAGGATGGTCTTGGGGCGACAGGGTGGACCACCCTGAATGCGGCCCCCAAGGACCCGACTCTTGGTGGCCGGCGTCCGTCTGCCAGAGCTGGTCCCTGGAGGGCCTGGTGCCCACGGGGACAAGTTCCACCCCCCAGGGTCCCTTCCACGGATGTGACGGGTTTGCGACGGAGTCACTGCCCGCATGTTCCTACGACCGGCTGCTCCCGGCCGTGCCGAGGGGCCCCGGCTTCCTGGGTCGAGAAGTGTCCAAGGCACTGGCCCATACAGAGGTCGTTCACAAGCACCGTGGTACCGGATGTGCCCAAAGTCACATCAAACATCCCGCTATCGTCACATTTTCACAGGGAACACTGAAACATCTTGCAATAGCTTGAATCCAAACTTGTAGGTTTGCTCCGTCCCTGGCCCTTGGGCACCAATGGCACCTGGGTGTCCCCAGCCTCCAGCAGCCAAACGTCCACCTGGTCGCAGAGCCCCCACGCTTGCCCTGGGGCAGGCAGCCGAGGGCTGACGGATCCCTCAGGGGCGGTCAGTTGCCTACGTGGGGTTGGAGCCTCCAGAGAGAGTGGCGGCAGCAAGCAGGGGGCGTGAGCTGGGGAAACACAGGGGAGAGAACACAGGGCTCTGGGAGGAGACTGCTGCCCACAGGAAGCCCGGGCCAGCTCGGCCTGCCGGGGCCTGCGACTGGGAGGAGAGTGTACTTTGGTCACGGTGTCTCTCTCTCTGACCTAGGGCAGTGCCGGATGCCTGCCAAGATGGGAATCAGCAGGACTGGAGCCAGGGCGGTGAAAGTCACGGGGCCAGAGCGTTTCCTAGGCCCCAGGCCCTGAGTCTCACCCACCGCCTCTTCCTCCCGCCTCCTGGAATCCCAGCTTGCAAAGGGCCCTTCAGAAGCCTAACGTCACATGGCCCATGTGGGACTTGGGCTTTGTTCTGTGACAGTCCCAAGTCCAGCAGTGGCCCGGGCTCCCCCTCCGTCTCTGCACCCCCTGAGTCTTTGTCTCAAGAGCCCCCAGCGTGGCGCCTTCCGCGTACTCACCCCCGTCAGGGATGGACATGGGGACCCAGCGGGCCCAGGACAGAAACCCCTGGTCTCGTCCTCCGTGCCCACAGGCGGATTACAAGTCACACAGGAGCTGCTCTGGGGGTGCCGGTTCCACAGCTCCGGAGCCAACCTGATGGTCCCACCATGGCGGGTCCTATCCCCTGGGCCAGGATCTCATGAAACCTTGTCAGACGCCTTCCTGACACCGAGATCACAGGCCTGCCCCATCTTCTGCATCTGTGCCCTGGGCGCACCTGGCCTGAGCCCAGGGCCTCAGGCTCACTCTGGTCCTGTCCTCACTGTCCTCTGAGAGGGCCTTGCTCTGAGGGGACACAGGCCTGGGACCCCGACAAAGCCTGCTTATCAGCGAAAGTCCCTTGAGCCTGTGGAATTTCATGTCATTTGCATATGCTACCTATTCAAGATGAGTAATTAATAAACATTCTCTTGGATGAAAAAGGCAAGACCCTAACAGTTCAGCACTTGACTTTCTTATTTCATCCACGCTGGGATACCGTTGCCCCAGACCGAGGGTCTCACCACTTCTTCCTCTCTCTGCTTCAGTTCCTCCTCTATCACACGAAGCCCTGGGCCCTGGTGACCTCGGTGTAGCCGCTGGGTGACTCTGACTCACTGCGGCCAATGCCACAGCCTCCATCACACTTGAGGGCGGGGTAACCCTGGTGTGTAGGAGCCTCAGGACAAGTTCCCTGGGGCGGAGAGTGCAGGGCGCTCTGCAAGGAGGTGGAGGGGTCAGCCTGGAGCCGCTCCTGGGCAGTCACGGGGCCAGGAGAGGTCCCTGCACCCCACCCTCCGGGCGGCGCAGAGGATGGGTGAGCGTGAGGAGTGTGGGCTCCTTGGGGGTCTCACAGGCGCCCGGTTTGCTCTGTGGTTTGTGCTGGCAGCTCGAACCCTCAGCAGGCAGAACAGCCAGAGCAAGCAACTCTGGGACATCCTGTGCCGGGAACACCGCCCTCATGGTTCCTGCCAACCAGGGCCTGCGGGGACAGGAGAGACCTGCACACCCCCCTGGGACCGGAGGAGTCCCTCTTCCCTCTGCTACACAGGCCCCCCTCCCCGGCCTCCAAGGAGCCAGGGGTCCAGGGTCAAAGTCAGACACCTGAGCAGGGGAGGAAGAGACGTCCACTGGGTGGGGTCCCGGGGTCTGCAGGGCACGTGGAGGTTGCACAGCAAGATGGAGACACAGGCCAGGCCTCGGGGGACGATGACGCAGTGCTGGGTATGACTCCCTGCGCCCGGCCCAGGAAGGTCCACCTGAGCCCACTTAGGTCAAAGCACGGGCAGCCCAGCCCCCAGAGAGCCTGCAGATGTTAAAACCGCACTGAAAAAGCCTTGTTTTGGGGAACAGGTGAATTGCATGAGATTCAAACTTCAAAAGGAACAAAATGACACAGGTGAAATGCATTTTCCTGCCCCGTGCCCAGGGACTCAGTGTCGCCTACCTGGTTGTTCCTGAGGTTGTCCACACCCATGTGACTCCCTGAGCCCATCCACGTGTGGACGGGATGGACAATCTGCATTCTTCCCCTTTGTACGGTGGCAGCAGTGCCGGGCACCACTCTGCACCAGCTGTTCCTACTCCACAGCAAACATGTCTGAGGCCTGATACCCCCACTGCATGATGCTATGGCTTCTGGAATGTTCCGTGTCGTGCAACCCTCGCCACTGTCAGTTTGAGAACATCTGCCGCCTTGGTCTGTCGTCACGGCTGCGGGAAGAGCGTGGTCGCTGCACCCGGCTCCTTCTGATTTGCTGACACTGACACCCGGAAGGCGAGGTCCAGGGACCGCCATGCCCGCCTCCCTCCGGAGGACGTGTGTGTCCATCGCCACCCCCGCCGAAGAGTGCACGTGGGGTGGCTGCTGGGGGTCACCGGCGCTCACTGTAGCCACGGCGTCCGTAACCGGCAGACGCTCGGTAAGGAAAACGGGCAGCGAGGCCATGTCACGGATCTCCACGTCACAGTCCCGGGGAGTGTTGGTGGCCGGAGGGAGGGCAGTGCCCATGGGCAGCTGAAGGGGCAGCACTGGCTTCATCGTGGCAACACCCCTCTCCACCGAGACCTGTGCTGCTGGAGCACAGCGGAAGTTGGGAAACACCCACCCTTGTGTTCCAGAAACAGCTCCCCGTGTGACGTGGGTGCAGCTCAGGGACACCCCTACTGCTGGGGTTGAGCCAGGACAAGGCTAGAGCCCCGAACCCCTTTTCTTGGCCTCACCAGCGACCCCCGAAACCGCTTTACCCCCACGGATCAATCCCAGCAAAGTGCTCGCTGCCCAAACGCTGGTGCCTCTCACCTCCTTTCCCCGGCCCTGAGCTTGGACCCTCTCCCTGCTGGCCCTGGGGAGACCGCTCCATCCCCCGTCCCCTCGGGCCCCCCACCACCACACCACGCCCCACGGCTCTTTCCAGCCTGTTCACTGCCCCGTAAGGGAATCGCCTCTGCCTGGCCCTCGACCCCCCTGGACCCTGTGGTCAGCGCGAACAGGCCCCTGCCGCGGTCAGGACAGAGCTCTCCTTCCTACATCTGGGCTTGGTTTTTATTTGACAGTTTCTTCCCTGTGGAATTCTCAGCCCAACTCGAGGGACCGCGCTGAGCCTAGAAACAAAAGAGGAGCAGCTTCAACCGAGACGACAGGAGTGGGGGCCTCGGTCTCCCTGAGAACCGGGAGCCACCATCCCACGGGGCGGAAGAAGCTGGGAGAAAACTCCAGCAGCTCCCGGGGAGAGGCCGCTTGCGTACCCAGGGCGCCTTCCCGCGCCCCTCGCGCCCGCCCAGGAGGATGAGGCGCGGCCCTTGAAAGGGTTGAAAACGGTCATTAGCGGGTGAAATCAGCTTCTCGGCTGTGCAACGGCGGAATGTGGTGAAATCCGCTGGGAGAGTGCGGCTGGGCGTGCGGCCCTGTGGGAGGGAGTCCGGGCCCAAGCCCGGCGGGGCAGGCCTGCCCACGCCTCTCCCTGCTCGCCCGGAGTCGGGAGGGGATTAGGGGATTCTCTGAGAAGTTCACGGGATTAGCCCGGCTCCCGCGAGGACTGGGGTGGCCTCAGGGCAGCCTGGGCCACGTCAGAGCTCGTGAGGGCGTCACGGGGGCCTGTCTGGGCACCAGGGCCTTGGCTTTGGGTCTCGCTGAGAGGGGCAAGAGCCTCCCCTGTGGCCACCTGTCGGTCCCCAGCCAGCCTTTGCGGAGGTCAGCAAGGCAGAGGGAACCTCCGTCACCCTCTTTGGTGCAGAGAGCCATTTAATCTGAAATGGAACCGGCCGAGACTGGTTTGGTGGCGGATCTGTTTACCCGGGCGGGCACTGTGCGTGTTTCACGTGGTTGACTTTAATTGTGCAGTTAAGTTGCTACTTGCAGAATTTAGTCACCCTTTGGCTGCCCTTTGGGTCTTGTTGGAACTGGACCCCGCGTCGAGAACAGGCCCGCGCGGGGCCCCTTTGGTGCGGCCACACTTGCCCGAGAGATAGGAATTTGGGAGAAGTTTCTGGCAAGAGGCTTGGTCAGAGCCTAATCGCAGCTTTGGGTGAGGATTTGCATTTTCACTGGAGACGGGATGGGAGGCCTGGACTCCCTGCACCGGGAGGCACAGAGGCCAGGTGGGCCAGCAGGCGGGAAGGCGGCCAGTCAGGCGGCGCGGGGCAGGCGTGCAGGTCCTTGGGTGCAGCCGGGGGTGCAGGTTTGTGACCCGCCCCGCGCTCTCCCCACCCTTTTGCATCCACTGCAAACGGACCCCATCCTGCCTCCCCTGGGTCCCCCAGGGCAGGTGAGGGACGTTCTGGGCGCTGTTTCCTCCCCATGAGACACGGGAACACACGTCACCTCCTCCGGCCGTGGCAGGGTCAGCTCACTTCCTCACACTGGACCGGCGAGGTCAAGCCTGGGGCGTCCGGGGCCTCCTCGCCTGGGTCACCAAGGGGCAGCAGCAGGTGCAGGCCATGTGGTGCTGAATGTGGCCTGGAGCCGCCACCTCCAGCTGCTGCGTCTCCGCTCCCCACCCCTCACCTTCTCTGCAGGGTTTTCAGAGCAAGATCAAGGATTTAAGCCTCTTCAGAGGCCACAGAGGTGTCCTGTGTTTCAGGCACTGGAAGGGGATAGTGCCCCAGGCAGGGAGACGGGGGCTGCCATGGTGGGACTGCATCCTCCCACTCGGTCCAGATGTTAGCCCCTTCAGCCCCGGCTGGGACCCCAGTTTGCCTTGCCGGCTCCCAGTCCCACAGCCTGCCGACACCCCGTGCCTAGGCTGGTTTTGGCTGATTCTATGGCTAAGGGGTGGCTTCCTTCTGTCTGAGCTGTGACGTTCACATGGTTACTGAACCACACCAGGGTCCGCTGCCCAGCACCGTGAAGCCAGGAGCTGCGGTGGCGGGAGGGGGTGGCTACTGTGGGGTGCAGAGCGAGTGCTTCAGACCCAGACTCCGGCCGTGGCTCGCATGTCGGGGTTTTGAAGGCAGGGGTGTGGACGCCGTGAAGGGGGTGGCACAGGTGGACTTGAGATTCTGGGGTTAGCTGAAGCTCACGCTCCCTACCTGCCGCTCCGCAGGCAGGTCCCTGGCACCCCCACCTCCCAGTAAGGGATATTCTCTCCCCGGCTCCCCCTTCAGGAGGAGCAGGATCAGGCTGCTGCTCTGGGCACAGTGGTGGGACCCCACAGCTCATTCGCTTGCTTTGGGGACAGCCTCGCAGGTGTCAAAACCCTTGTACATCAGCGGAGATGGAAGGAGCTGCCTGGGCTGGCATAGGCCCAAGGTAGAGTAGGGGTCCCGTCTCTCCCCACCTTCTTCCACACCTTCCCACCTGCAGGTCAGCAGGGGTTGACCCGGGAACAAGGCCGGAGCCCCAGACATCCTTCCTTGGCCTCACTAAAGACCCCCAAACTGCTTTACCCCCACGGATCAACTGCAAAATACCAGGTGACCAAGTGCTGGTTTGGTTCTTCTCCTTCCCAAGGCCCTTAACTTGGACCCCTACTGAGCCTGGGCTGGCCCCGGGGAACCCGCTCTGTCCACCGTCCTGGCCCGGCCCCCAGGCAGGTCACAATACGTGGGCTGCGTCCGCCTGTCCAGCCCCCTCCCCCATGCCTCTGGCAGGCCATGTGGTGAATGAATGAATGAATGAATGCACGCCTACAGGAAGGAATAGGGGGACCTTCCAGAATTCTTCCCAGAATTCAGCGCAGAAGAACACGTGACATCAGCAGTACTTATTCTGATTGTTTTTCTTTAAAAACACAAAAACTCCACCAAAAAAAAAAACCCACAAAAAACCCCTGAACTTCCCGCCCGAACCCGCCTAGTGTAACAGGTTAGCCGTCAACGCAACAATAAAAAAGATGCCCCAGCCACACGCTTCATTTCGTCCTTTCCTTGGCGGAAGGTGTCCCAGCCTGGTCGGCCGGCGTCACAGTGGATGGTCCTGGCGTGGCTGGGAGCGAAGGGGACCCGGGTGCAGCCTGTGCCACGGCCACGGCGAGGCTGAACATGGACCGCTGGGAATAAATAAACACAGTGCCAACAGCATCCTCTTAAATTAGTAACACGTTAGACAGAACGAAAGCAAAATGACTGAACAATGCGACGCTCGTCATGCCAGGATGTGCTTCAGAGAAAACAAAAACCGGCTAATGGGACCCAGGGTGTGCGCCAGGAAAGAGTGCGAGGAGGAGCGACTCTCCCAGGACAGACCCTGTGGTCCCACCTGCCCTCCCCGGGGGCTGCCCTGCCACTGGTGACAGGCAGGCAGGGTCTCGGGGACCCCCCAGCAAGCGTGACAGGACACAGTCCCGAGTGGTCCCGGCCGCCTGAAGTGGGGTCTCCAGGCCGCGTCGGGGGACCCGGCACCGAGGATCACACACTGAGCCTCCCGCCGCCCGGCAAGAGCGGAGGTCCCAGCCCAGACGCCGGGATAGCCGCGTGTTGACGCCTGACTTCCGGTGCCCCAGCCCCAGTGTGAGAGGGACCCCAGGAGCAGGGTCCAGCCCTGCAGGGCGACCCGCAGTGGTCCCACCACACCCGACAGACGCGGCCTGGAAGGGGGTCCCGCACCCATCTGCGGTGGTGGGTGAGCATGTCCCCGTGGAGAAGCCACTGTGGTTGGGGCCTTTGCTCAGGGTGGTGTCTGGGGTGGGACCTGGGCCGGTCTGAGCACCTCCTGGCCGGCAGCGCAGGCTGCAGTCGACGCCAGGATGGGCATGGCGGCGGCGGCCACGTCGCCAAAACATCTTTCTCTGCTGGGGCTGGTGGGGAGGGACCTAGCTCAGGTCTTTAAGGCAAAGAGACATAAGCCCACAGGGTTAGTTGTCACGAACGAACATCGCTACGTTTGTAACAGAGAAACAAGAAAGCCAAGCACAGGCCCAGGGCGGGCTGTCTGCGTCAGTGCAGGTCTGAGGTCGGGACGGCAGGGCCAGGTCTCAGTAGTTCTGTCTGCTCGGGCGACCCGGTCCCTCCCAGGCAAGCTGCGCTGTGGGCAGCGGCAGGGGAAGACCGTCTCCTCCTACTGCGCCCGGCTCTATTTCTTGAAAAAATAATCATCTTGGTGGCATTGGCCCAAAATTTAAGTTAAAAAAAAAAAATACAAATAAACCAAGGTGGGAAGGGAGAGGGGCCAACACGACAGCCCGTTGTCGGGACACTGGCCGCTGCACAGTTCACAGCTCACGCTCGTTCCGGAGGCATCGAGGAGTGCGCAGTCTGGGACCAGATTCGTACCAGTTTTCACTCGCTGCCCGCCTGCGATGGGGGACAGCGAGGAACCAGGCGGCTGGCGGTGCCCGGCTGAGCCGTGTGGACGACAGGGAACTGGAGTTACTTTTGAGGGGCGAGTTGTTGTAAGATCATCTTTGTGCATTTTCTTTCCGGCAGCTTCTTGGCTCTGCTTAGGTCTCCTGTGGGACGACCTGCATGAGCTTCTGGCAAAGGACAGTCATGGAAACTGCCGGGAGAGAGGAGAGCAGAGTCGGCCTGGGCGCCGGGTGGGCCGTCCCCTCCTGGGAAATGTGGCGGCCCCGCTCACACCGAGCCCAACATCCCCACACCCCTCAAGTTGTAAGAGAGCCCAGAACCCCCCGGGGTCTGTGCACATGGACACTGGGTACCCAGAGCCTCCCGGCCGGCAGCAACCTCCACAACTCCTGGTCAGGTGCAGAGAAATGCTGTGTCCTGCTGCAGCCAGTGTGGCCGTGGACCATGGCACAGGGCAGGGTGCCAGGTCCACCCCTCCCCTGTTCAGAATCCCGTGGCCGGAGTCAACAAGGCCCGTGGAGCACACACCCCCCCAGGCCCATGGGTCATGATGGGCCCTTCCCTTGGGGCCTCACTGGGCCACCACCTGAGCTTAGGACTTGGCAGGCAGTGAGCACACCTGTCGCCCACGACAGCCACACTGCCACGACAGCCACACTGCCCACAGGCCGGGCTGGGGGAGCCGAGCGGAACTGGCCACCGTCGGCCAGGACTCCTCGTGGAGACATATCACACTTCGGACTTTCTATAAAACTGCTGTGTTGTTGACCTTGCTCACTGCAGCCTCAAACCCCTGGGCTCAAGCGATCCTCCTGCCTCAGCCTCCCGAGTAGCTGGGACTACAGGCATGCACCTCCATGCCTAGCTAATTTTTTATTTTTATAGAGACGGGGTGTTGCCCAGGCTGGTCTCACTGTGTTGCCCAGGCTGGTCTCAAGCAATCCTCTTGCCTTGGTCTCACAATGTGCTGGGATCACAGGCCTGAGCCACTTTGCTTGGCCTCATCCTGGGAATTTTAAAAGCCACCTGGCGGTGGTTGTCAGGGTCTAGGCCCGTAGGCACTGATGCCTTTTTCTAGGAGCCTGGCCACGGTTCCAGTAGGTGAGATCAGGAGACTGGAGACTGGACTTTGGTGCAAACCAGCCCTGGGGTCACCGCTGCACATGGCAACACGGAAGGAGGGGTTCTGGTGCTTGGCAAAAGCAGCCTGGTTTTCTGAATTCCTCGTGCTGAGACATTAGCTGGTCGGAGCTGGGTGTCTTACCCCTGGATCACATGGGCCCACGGCACTGCCAGACACACTACGGTGACCAAACCCTCCGTGGCGTGGTACAATCCCGTCCCCAGCACGACATGCTCAGCCCCGCAGGTGGGGACGGCAGGGGCTGCTGCCTGGGCCCCAAGAGCACGACCCACCCGCCTGTGCCCACTGGCCCTGGGCGCAGGAGACACTCACAGATGCCCTGCAGGAGCCACTTGGGCTTGTTTTTCCACCAGACCCCGATGAAATAGACGGGCAACCCGCTGAGGATGATGATGAAGCCGATGCCGCACTCCACGGGGGTCTTCCAGAAGGAGACGGCGATCAGGAACAGGCAGGCCAGGGTGAAGAACACGGGCAGGGCCAGGTTCACCTGTGCACGGGACAGACACCATGCAGGGGCTGCCAGGGAGCCGGGCTGGGGTGAGCTGCCTCTTCGCCCCTCCTCCCTGTGCCTCCCACCTGAGGTCCTGGCGGCCAGGGGGGCACAAGCTGGCCTCCCATGAAGGGTGGGATGCCCTTCCTGGCCACCCTCACCATGGCCTGCTCTCGGGCTGCAGCGTGGGGCTCGCAGACCCTGGTTTAAAAAACACGTGCTGGACCCCAGGCTGTGAGCCCACACAGGGAGCGAGAGGGTCCTGGGCACGGAGCTGCCCTGTTCCCTTCCGGTCCTTTCCACGGACCTGGGCCAGCGGCCACTGGGTGGTCTGCCATCTCACTCCTCGATGCGGGAGTCTGGGTCCAAGGCTCGGGGGCTCACCAGGCCCCCAGCGGCCTTCGCCGGCCAACCCCTCCTCAGAGAAACCAGCTCACTGACAGCGGCTGCTCAACCACCCCCCCGGGGGCAAAGCTGCCGAGAGAGGGGAGAGCCCACCTTAGCCAGGCCCCAGTTCGAGCCCAGCGCTCCCCAAACCCTCGGTTTCACTCTGGAGGCCCCACGCACTGAAGCCCAGCTCCTGCCCCCTCGCCCCGCCCAGCACTGGAATGGGCCCCAGCCCTGCACCATCCTGCGCCAGGCAGGCCCCGGCCCCTCCCGTGTGTGCCCCCTCCTCTCGCCAGAGCACCCTCTGGGCGGGACCATGCTTGGGCCTGTCGTCCTCGGATGACCTCAGTGCCCGGAGCCACACTTGGCACTCGGCAGGCCCACGGTCCAGTCGTGAGCCGGCCTGACCCCGCCGCGCCCACGCGGGAGCAAGTCACACGCTCTTGCTCTGGGGACGGTGGCCCGAGCCATGCATTGCCGGGGAAGGCACAGGCTGAGGTGGGGCGGGGCCGAGGCACGCACAGGGGCGGGACCTAGAGGCCGCGGCGGGTGGCCAGCTCCCGATGCAGGACCCAGGTCCCCGGCTGTCCCCGTGGGGGCGCGGCCTCACCTTGATGGGCCGCTCCAGCTCCGGCTTCCGGTAACGCAGCCACATCATGCCGACGATGGCCAGGGCCACGCACAGCCAGTTGAAGAAGCTGAAGAAGTTGATGACGGAGAAGATGTCGGTTGAGAAGGCGTAGAGCAGCGTCATGACGCACTGGGAGAGATAGGCGCTGGCTGAGCCCCGGGCAGCTGCAGCTGCTCTGGGGGACAACGGCCGCCACCCCGACCCCGCAGACCGCCTGGCTGGCTGCTCTTGCCTGCCTGGTTTCAAACTGCTCTGGGCCACATGCAAGGTCCGGACGCCACAGGGAGGCGGGATGAGGAAATGGCAGCGTCTGGGTTTAAGGACGAGGGAGGCCCCACCGTGTGGATGGGGAACCCCCTGAACCCCACGCGCTGCGACACCAAGGGCGCAGCCGGAGCTGACCACATGACCGCCCGTGGGGACACTGTCACAAACCACGGCAAACCCGACCACGGGGCACCACGGAGCCAGCTCCAAACCGAGACCGGACTGTGTGGCGGTTCTAGAACACACCAGAACTCACCGGCACTCCCCCCCTCAACTCTCCCCTGGACGGAAGCTGCACTTGCTGACTCACCGCTAACAGAGGGGAGGGGACAACTGGGGTAGAGCGTGACTTCTGAGGCCCACGGCAAACACTGTGGCCGTCCCCACGGTGCCAGGGAGACGCAGCCACTATGCCACAAGGACATCCCGCCAGCCCCATGGCAGGGCCCACATGCAGCTGTGAGAAGAGCCCCCGGCAGGGCCCAGCCAGCCCCAGTAGAGCCTCAGAGGAGCCTGCGGCCCCAGTCGCCACCCTGACTACACCTCCCACCAGAACCTCGCCAGGAGCACTGGCGGGGCCGGCCCAGCTCCCGACTCATGGGAACTGTGGGACGATAAACACTTTCATCTTAAGCCATCACATTTCGGGGCGATTGTGACATGGCAATAGGGGGTTGGTATACGTACTGGCAGGGACAGAGGTAGCACCAGCCAAAGAAAGAGCATGTGACGTCAGTGTATTAAACAGACACCGCGAGCCCCTCCCCTGCCTCACCGAAGCCCGAGGGGCGCACGGCAAACCAAGCGGCTCCCTGGGGGGAGTTCTTGCTTCACACCTTCCTTGGACTGTTTGAATTGTCTGTTACAACTATGTGTTATTTTAGGAATTAAAAGCTAAAAATCCCTCTGAGTGCACTTTGGTGTCAGCGGGGTACGTGGTGCAGTGCACGACACAGGCACCAGACCGGGGTGGTGTCAGCACCGTTGCTCCAGGCCCGTGGGCGCCTCCTCGCTGCTGCCCAGACCATGCTCCAGGCGAAGCCGTGAGGACGCGGTGCGTAAACACGGCGCTCGCTTCTGGGAAGTCCCCGCTTACCGTGAACACGAGGGACGGCACGGGTGTCAGGAGGTGCGGGTGGATCATGGACAGGATGGAGGGCAGGTGGCCCTCCCTGGACCCCACGAAGAACAGCCTGTAGGCAGGGGGGTGGGTGGTCAGCCCGGCTCGTGTGGCAGGTGCCGTACTGCGGCGCTCAGGCGGGGTGGGCGGCAGGGCCCGATCCAGGTATCCCTGACCGACTTGGCTGGCAAGGAGGCGCCTCGGGAGCCACCACCAGCTCCAGTCCAGGTGGCCGTGAGACGAGACCAGGACGCAGAGCCCTAAGTCTCCTCTGGGTGGGGGTGGGCGAGCAGAAAGCTCAGGCTTCCCTTGCTGCTGCGTTACAAGAACTTTTAACCGTATGTAACTCGTCGTCACAGACACAAGCTCTCCAAGCACACGCTGGCATGCGGCGTGCGGAGACTGCCCACGCCCTGGGCACACTCACCTAGAGGATGTGAACAGGGACCCGTTGACCGAGCCGAAGCAGGACAGGCCCACGAAGACGGGGATGATCCAGGACATGACCCCCAGGTGGTAGTTCCCGAAGTCCTGCGTAGACACAGCTGGTGGGCTGAGGCGGGACCGGGCAGGGCCCCCCTCTGCCCACTTCAGCTCAGCCCGTGACATCCCTTGGCGCCGACACCCCGGGGCCCTGACCTCCCACCTGTGGCGCAGTCGGGCTCACCTGACCCTGGGCCCTTCCCCACCTGCCTGGATACCGCAGCGTGTGCCGTGATCTTGGGAGCCAGGATACGGCTTTGGGGGGCACATCCCAGGGACAGGGTGTCCCAGCAGGCCCTCCCCGGCCCTGATCTGACCTCCTTCCTCTGGGACAGGTGCCAGGAACCGCTGCCTGCGCTACGCCCAGTGTGCCCACATCCGCAGGTGGGGGTCCTGCCGTCCTCACTTTGGTCCTCCACTGGGTCTAGCACGGCGCTTTGCAAGTAGCGGGCTCTCAGCCAACGTGGTCAAATACGAAACCGCCGCAGCGCCGACTCCCTGCTCCCACCCGGCCGGGTAGGCAGCGGCAGGGGCCCGGGAGCCATGTGGGGGACTGGCCCGGCCGTGCCACCTGAGGACACAGCCCTGGCCTCCCCAGCCCTGCCTGCTGGCCCAGCTGGCAGGAGTGGTACTTCCTAACTCACATGGCCCGTTACGGACTCCTGTCCTTCCGCACTCAGGTTTAAAAATGACCGGAGCCAGGAACTACCCCAGACTCGCCGACCTGTAACTGGTGCAGCCTGTGGCCTGGGCACTGGGGTTTCTAAAGTTCCTCCCGCCCACTGTGACTCTATAACCAGTGGAGGTGGAGGACACCCCCACACTTCCAGGCAGCTTGGCAAAGCTGCTGCGGTCCCCTCCAGCAGAGTGCCCTATGGCAGAGCCCAATGGCAACTGCTCAGCCCCCAGGGGCAAGAGTCCGGAGGGCAGGGGCCTGCGACTCACCACGGCCACCGCCTCCGACTTCAGCATCTGCTCGGTGGACAGCGTGGTGAAGTAGGCCAGGTTGGTCAGCACGTACACCAGGGTCACGATGGGCAGGGAGATGATGATGGCCAGTGGTAGATTCCTGGGGGGGCAGGAAGCACAGGGAAATGCAGCCGGCCGAGGCCACCCCACAGCCAGGCAGCCTGCCTGGTGGTGGCAGCTCCCAACTGTGCCAGCTCTGGGGAAAGCCGCTTATGTCAGGGATGCCACCGGCTCCAGCAGGGCTGCTCCGGGAGCTTTGCACACCCAGGTGGTGACTCGCCACTGGCCTTAGCTTCCCCACCTGAGAAATGGGGATGCTTCTGGGTGACCCGAGGCCGCCGGTCAGAGACCCCACAGCTCTGCCACCAGCCACACAGCCAGAGCAGGGCCTGAGAGTGCGGTGGCTCCTCCCACCATGCAAGGACCTTGAACGCTTGGGTGCATGCTGTCCCGAGAAGGGGGGTAGGCCCACCCTCGGGTGCTGGGTCAGCGGACGGTGGCACAGGCGGCCATGGGGATACCTGCTGCCCGCCCACCCTCAGGGATGCCTTCTTCAAGGTCAAGGTCACACGGCCAGACAGAAGCAGCTGCCCGTGCCACGCCGACCCTGCAGCCCCCGCGTCACTGCTCCACTGCGAGGCCGGGCTGAGCCCACCCCCAGGTCTGGCCCCTTCCACTGTCCCATCAGAATAACACAGAGATGCCGCCACCTGCCCTCGCACGCACCTGTAGGGATTGATCATCTCCTCCGTGACGAAATTCAAGTAGTTCCTAGAATTTAGAGAACAGAGTCTAATTACATGTTCCTCGTTAGGACACATGAAATCATTAGGAAAGAAACACAGAATCCGATAGGGAAACCCCTCCTGGCTGCTCTGGGTAGGGGGCAGAGACCCCTCTGCGTGCACCAAGGACCCACCCTGTCGGCCTCCTGCGATGGTGACCGTCCCACGTCCCAGGCGGCGGCCGCCCACCCCACTCTGATCTGTCCTCCACGGGCACAGAAGGGCCCCAGCAGAACGTCCCTGGCAATACCGAGGGTAGTGTCTGGGCTCTGGACGCCCGGGGTCAGAAGTCATGGGGAGACTCCAAGGGTGGCCCTCACAGACGGTCTGTGCAGCCGCACTCCGACAGACCTGGACTCACTAGTTCAGTGCCCCATCCACCCTCACCCGCCTTCCAGTGCCTTCCGTGCCCACGTGCCACACGGCAGCGATGCTCATGGCCCTGTCCAGCTGGCCTGAGAGCAGGGCCAGGCTGGGGGCGTGGGGGAGGCCCGGCCGGGACGCTGGTTGGGGATGTCCCACGGCTGCCGGGCATCCTCTCCCTGCTTCTTGGGATGCGTGTGGCTCCGAGTGGCTCCCCGAGAGGGTCTCCTGCCACCGCATGCCATGTGCTCCCCGCAACTGCCTGAACGGCTACATTTGGAACTTTTGGATGCTTCAGGGCCCGTGTGTCCCCAGGCAAAGGACGCAGATATTCCAGAACGTACCAGCCTCCGTAGGCAAAGAGGCCGCTATATAAGGCCAGCACGATGTTCCCCACATCCAGGTTGGTGCCTTCAAAGGAGAACTTGGGATCCAGATTGGACGCTTCACCTAGCAGAGCCACACAGAAAGGAATGCGGGGTTAGAGAGTGTGAGCAAGTTCTGGAATGTTCCTGGAGCAAAATACCGCCGCACACAAAAATGTCGGGGTGAAGGCTTTCCGTTGTGACAACTGAATGCACCGCGGAGCCATCTGATGTGGGAGGAACGTGACCCGAGAGGGGCAGGCAGCTGCACGGGCCCCGGCCACCGCCGCGGACAGAAGTCTACAAAGGCCTCTGCCGTGTCCCTGCTACTCTGAGGACCAGGACCCTGGACTTGGGGCCCACCCTGATCCGGAACGACCTTTTCCCAAATAAGGTCGTTTGCATTCACGGGTTCCAGATGGGGCCACCGTCCCGCCAGGATGCAGACACCTGTCATGCGTAGCAGCAGTGAGTCCCGGGGCTCAGGTGTAGTGCCTGTCAGCTGGCCCCTGCGCTCACGCCCAGGAAGGACCGGCTGCTTGACAGGGAGCTAGCCCAGCAGCCAGGGCCGTGGGCCCCGGCGGGGACTTGGGCTGCTGGCTCTCGCTGACTGTGGGTCACTCGCCCTGTGGGCTTTTAGTCCCCGGCTCTGGGTCACCGGGAGTGGCCAAAGCACAGACATCCATCTCACGGACGATGCCGCTCAGGAAGCAGGACTTGGAAATGAGAGCAAGACACCAACAGAAATGAGGAGCCGGGTCCCCTCCCAGTC
The DNA here is from genome assembly GCA_963574885.1 of Lepilemur ruficaudatus. Classification (NCBI taxonomy): domain Eukaryota; kingdom Metazoa; phylum Chordata; class Mammalia; order Primates; family Lepilemuridae; genus Lepilemur; species Lepilemur ruficaudatus. Next base: position 31,270 of record CAUYRT010013271.1, on the reverse strand, counting down.
ACCCCCTGCCACCAAGTGCACGAGCCGAGGTCCCGGTCAGGCCGTGAAATGCTCGCTGGGGACCGTCTCTAACAGAGTCCTTGCGCTGGACGGCGAGGGCCTGCGCCCCACCCTGCCACGGGAGTCTCAGGCCGAGTCCCACCGGGCACAGGCCAGGACGTCTGCACCGGGGCTGCCCTGGAACACGGCAGGTGAGGGAACAAGGAATTCACGGAGCGGACCAGGCAGAGCCGGCCCATCAGCCGGATCCCCTCGAGAACTGTGGTAACGGGGTTGGGGTGTTCGTGGCCCTGGGGAGATGGTGTCAGGGAAAACCAGCCTTAGGCCTGCGTCACACGGACACAGCCATGAGAACCATCCCCCGGAAGGGGGACACTCCCATCCCGGGCCAAAGCTTCCCCCGAGGATAGAGGCCTGGGAGGTGCCCACATGGCTAACGAGCCTGGGAACGGGACCGAGAGCCCGACTGCTTCCCACCCAGAGATGCAGCAGCCCTCTGGCTTCTGACTCAGAGGACAAAGGCTCCCCACAGTGCCGTGTCCCCTGAGGGCTCACACGGCCCTCCGTTCGTCAGGACGGAAAGGCCCAGTTGAATGCTCACCAGGGCCTCCCCCAGGCCCAGGCCTGGGAAAATCCCGCAATCTGGTGACAGCAGGGGACTCCGAGCCAGCCCCGGGGAGCCGACGGCCTTGGCGTGCATCAGCCACGGACGCACCTCCAGGGACGGGATCAGGACGCTCTGACAGAAAGAAAGTCACTCCCCACACCGGCGACCACCTCCGACCAGAGCCGGAGCCTCTGCCTGCCACCCGACTTCCACCCTGGTGTTCCACACGGTGGTCACTCGAGTCAGGGAGTGTGCGGAATAGCGTCCCCCGAGATTCATGTCCAGCCGGCTCTGTGGAGCGTGTCCTCATCTGGAATGTGTCTTGGCAGATGTGACGCAGTCAGGAATGCTGGCTGAGGTCACACTGGATCAAAGCCCGCCCCGAGTCCGGTGACAAGTGTCCGTGTAGGACACAGGAGAGGCAGACAGAGGGCAGCCGTGGGACACCGCAGGCAGAGACTGGAGGACTACGGCCACGAGTCACAGAGCGCGCAGAGCCCGGATATGGAGGAGGCAGGCAGCACCGTGAGTCTTGGCAGCTACGGGGTCACACGAGCAGAAACCACGCCTGCCTCAGCCACCCGGGGAGCGTCCTGGCTCCACGCTGTGTGTCTCAGTCGGCAGCTGTGGCCGCTTCTCAGTTAGGGGCCAAGGGGCAGCTCCTGTCTGCAGGGTGAGCTGGCTGGGCTGGTGCTGGGTCAGGACCACGGGCTCAAGCAGAAGGGGCAGCGACTGCCATGCTGGCTCCCCAAAGAGCACCTGCTCCCCCCCCCCGACCCCAGCGCCATGTCCCGGACACCCGCTGCCCGCTGGCTGTCTGATGTCTGGGGACCATGATGGGGTGGGAATCTCGGTTTAGGGGGATCTGGCTGAGCCCAGACAGCGCTGCTGCTTCACCACGGCCAGAGTTGAGTCCCTCGGACTCCGGGAAAAGTGGCCAGGTTAACCTCGAATCTTAAATCCGGGTTAGAAAGGGCCCTTCCCAACTCCACAGCCCCAGCCCCAGGCCGTGAAGACCCCCAGGAAGTGCCCCCAGCACAGGGCTGGAGGTGCTGCCCTCCACCCCACTCCACCTGCTGCCACTCTCGCCTCCACGGCCACTGTCCACGAGTCTGGCCGTGGCCTTAGGCGCTGAGGGCAGCCACGTGGAACAGCCCCGCTTCCTGTCCCTGGATCCATCCCAGAGCACGGTGTGACTGAAGCGTGTGGCTCCCAATCTGTTCTCCCGGATGCTGCGTCAGCGTGGAACCCTGGCAGCCGGTGAGTGACTGCCAGGGAGCAACTCGCCCGAGACACGGCGGCCCTGCTTCACGCACACGTCCTTCTAGGTGGGGCGAGGCTCCCTCCAGCCCAAAACAAGCCCACAGGCTCCGTGGACGCCGGCAGGGAGCACTCTGCCCGCAGGGCAGCCCGGTCCCAGGCCTCCAGGCATGGCTCACCTGCAGCAGTGACCGAGCTCCAGCCTGGCCTGAGTCCGGGGGGCGCACAAGGGACCCCCGCGCACGGCGTCCTGTCGTCACCCGAGCCTAGGTGAGACGCCTCACTCACAGACAGGTGCCGCGAAGCCCGACCAGTGGGAGGCCGGCCTGGGAGCTCCCATGGAAGGTTTGATCTGGCAGCTTGAGGGCGAGTCGTGGCTGGCCTCTCTCTCGGTTAAACACGCCCCGGACTCACGTGGGACTCGCTCTGAGCCTCCAAGGCTCGCCCTGCTCCCCGCAGAGCTACACTAAACCACGTCCCCCCAAACTCAGATGTCCATGCAGTAATCCCTGTGTGGCTGGGTTTGAACATGGGCCATTAAGGATAAGTGAGGTTGGAGGGTGGGCCCTGATCCCCCAGGCTGAGATGGGGTCTAGGGCTGGACGTCCCATCACGGAGGCCAGGGCAGTGCCGCCTCCTCCAGAAAGCCCCTCAGGCAGAAGGGACTCGGCAGGGGGCCGTGAGTGGGGCACCGAGGGGGCGTGGTGGCCTCTGTCTGCTGGCGGGCTCCTATGATGCCGGCCACAGGCTGGTGGCCCCCGCAGCCAGCCTCCCACTCAGCATGTCCAGTGGCCCTGTGGGTGCTATGGCTGTTGCCACCATTTTACAGATGGGGAAACTGAGGCTCAGAGAAGCTCAGGGACCTGCCCAAGAAGATGTCCTTGCAACCTAGACCCTCCCAGGACAAATGTGTCCTCCTGGGTCTGGAGTCTGGGCTATGAGCCCAGCTACTCTGGAACGTCCTGCCAGCCTCGCCCCCGCGCCTGACGCCCCACAGGTTGACGCCTCAACCTCCCGTGAGCAGATGGCTGCAGCGCTGTCTCCCCAAACGCACGTGGAGGATGGAGGTGTGGGCCTGTTTCCCCCGCACTGTGCCCCTGGGGCCAGGCCACACCCTTCTCTGAGCCCCAGGGGCCCTATAACCTGAGAACCAAATGAAAACAATCATCTTGGAAACTCTAAAGTGAAGTGCAGACCTGGCCTCCTGCTCCGTCCTGGCAGCGGGTGGTCATTTACTTCCCGCGGCCCAGCACAACCACAAAGGGCTCCACTGGTGGCTGCAGACCACACCCAGGCCAGAGGCATCTTCCTGCCAGCGGTCTCCAGGCAGCGAGACAAGGCCCAGGTAAACCGGGACTTTCTTTCCTTTTTGTGGACAGAGCAAAAGGGCCGATCTCACTCCAGGGGAATCGTGACTCCTAAGGATGCAGTGTGGGAGGAAGAGGGAGAGTTTCTGTGGGGCTGTTTATCTGCACGACTATCCGACCCAGCCCGCTACCGCTCAGGAGGGATCAGTCTGTTCTACGCCGGACGCTGCAGCCCGAGCAGAACCACAACGGGTCCCATTGTGCATCCCCCGGGGGACCTGGCCGCCGTCGCTGGGCACAGACTCGTCAAAGGCCGCCCACTCATCCCTGGGAACGGCCTGACCTCGGGGACGCGGCCTCTGTGGCGGGTGAGGGGACATCGCGTCTCCTCGGTGAGGGCGTGGCAGGATGAGGTCGGGCTGGGGGAGCAGCGACCCCCACCCCCGTCTCCTTCTCCCCGGTGCCCTGGGTGCCTCTGTCCCTGCCCCGTGGCCACCCTGTCCAAGCCACTCTCACCCCTCCTGCCCCCACCCACGACACGTGGGACGGCCATTCGATTTGAAATGCCACTTGGACTGCTGTCTCCCCTTCTGAAAATGCCGGGACCAAATCCAGACACCTCAGGCGACCCCAGCCCGGGGCAGCTACGGCTCCTCCGACTGCCCGGGAGGTGTGGCACGGCTGCCCCCTGTCACCCTCTGCCATCTTCCAGCCGCTGCCTCTTGTCCCTCACCCAGGAGGTGCTGCACGGGGACCCACCTGAGTGCCCAGGGCAGGTGAGGAGGAGCCTGTCTCAAGGCCAGCGGAGCAGGGACCAGGGTGAGGGACAGACACAGGTGCGTGGGCCCGGCCTGCTCTGCCAGGCTTTGGATGCGGTCTCCAGACGCAGGGCGGGCCGGTGGCCAGCGTGCGCAGCCAGAGCCAGGCCTCTGCCTCAAAGGCCCCGGCCACGCACCCGCTGTCAGTGGGGCCGGGCAGGCTGCCCAAGGCCCTGTGCCCAGTGGGGAAATAAAACTGCACAACTGTTGGGGAGAAAGGGGTCAGCACTTCAACACTGTGCCCTCTAGAAGGAAAGGCATTCATCCGGGAGCAAAATAAACCTCTCGAACGAAAACAGGAGACAGGAATGTTGCAGGCACTGCACTGTGTCCCAACGCTCGGAAGGGACAGCCGGGGGCAGGATGTCTTCGGCAGCAAACGGAACCACAAACACATCATACATTCACGTTGAACAAAAGCTCTTTGCTGTCCCTACTCGAGTTGGCTTTTATAAAATTCAGGTCCCTCTCCTGAGCCCCCGTCTTTGTCCAATCAGAGCAGGCGCACGAAGGCCTCCGCCAGCAGCCCGTCCCAGAGCAGCGAGTCTCCTGGCTGGACAGGATCTGCCGTGCGCACGGCGGGTTCCTTCAGCCGGCCGAGCTCGGCCCGACCACCTCCCTGCCCTGGTGGTCAGGACTCCCAAGTCGCCTGGGGGTGAGGTGGGATTTTTTTCCCCTTCAATGACACTGAGCTTGATAGTAGCTAATGCCTACTGGACACTTACCCAGGCGCCAGGTGCCCTGATAAACATGGGCTGGCCCAAAGCTCCCTGCTTGTGAGGGCAGCGCAGAGCAGCCTGCGGCTCTCTCCACCCTTGGGGAGGGCCGGGCACCCCCGTACCTTCCTAACAGGCCCCTCCCCAGCTCCAGGGGGGCTGTGCACTGGCCCCACCCACGAGGGGCCCCGTGGGGCCAGCAGGTGGCTGGGAGCAGACGGAGGCCAGGCCTGCATCCCTGGCAGAGCCCCGGGACACGCTGACCCGTCCGGGGAACGCCAGCGTTCCTGATGGTATTTTCCATGATAGCTACAAACAAAGACAACCACACGCCCCCACAGAACCACGAATAAGTCGTCACACGACAAGGAACACGGCCTAGCCACAGGAGAGCATGCTCCACAGGTGAGGTCATATGGCGATACACCAGGCAGACCTGGCCTGAGACGGCACGGGAGGGGTCAGCCTGGCCGCTGAGGCCCCTGTGGGGCTAGAATGTTCCACGTCCCCCCAGGTGTGGTTACCACCATCGACTGGGCACTGGGGGCTCATGGACTTCTCTTGGGCGTAAAAACCAGAACACAGCAAGCGCTGCTCCCAGGCTAGATCCCTGTCCCTCCCGTACCCCCGCAGGGAATGTGCTGGTGGCTGACGCCGTGCCGCGGGCCACACACTCACCCTTCCCGATCTGCACGAAGCCCAGCAGGATGATCAGGGCCAGCGCCAGGAGCTTGGCGGCGGCAAAGGCGTCCTGGACCCGGGTGGCGGCCTTCACGCTGTAGCAGTTCACGGCCGTGAGCAGCACTGTGGGGACAGAGGCTGGTGTGAGTCTCACAGGCAGTGGTCACGGTGAGACAGTCATCAGCCCCAGGGTGGCTGAGAGGTAAAACAAATCCCCGTGGGGGCCGCTTGGCTGGGGCCTGGGTCCGACAGAAACAGAACCGAGCTTCAGTCCACGCCAGTCCCCAAGGTGGTCTCTGATTTTCTGGGACCCGTTTTAAGGAACCTGATGGTCCCCCAGGTCCAAGATCCCAGGTGGGAACCGTCAGACTCACAGAAGAGTGAGACTGCTGGGCCCCAGGCCGCCGCATAGAACTGTCTCCCTGGGGACTCTATCGAAACCACCTGCCCTCCCTCCCCACCGCCCTGTCCCACACCTGAGGTCCCGGAGCACAGTCTCCGAGACTCAGGTGACAGAGGCCAGCCCGTCCCCAGGGACAGCTGTGCACCTGCTCCACACCACAGCCTGACTCATCAGATGCCTGGGGACCCTGTCTTCCAGGAGAACTTTTCGTGGAGCCCGATGAATGGAACAGGTGGATGAGGTCTCCCGCTAGCATGAACCCACTCAGGAGCCCAGCATGGGGACAGTGGCCGTGCCGACTCAGCCGGAAAGGGCTCGGGTGGGCGCAGCCGTGCAGAAACAGCCGGCAAGCTCCCAGCCTGTGGCTGCCTGAAGGGCAGATGTTGAAACTGAAAATGGCACCAGGTATTTTGCAGTGGCGTCAGCGACTCCGCACAGATGGGCTGAGACCCACCCTGGACGGTGTGGGGGCGGCCAGGCAGCTGAGACAGGCTCGGCAAGTCCCCGGCCCTGCCAGGCCCAGCCCTGACCAGCGCGTGCGTGCGGGGGCTGGGGAGGGGCTCAGGCGTGCAGAGCCGGTCGACACAGCCTCTGTACAACTGCACACACATTAACCACACCAGGCGGAGGCAGCGAACCCCACGCCCTCGCTTCCTGTTTCTCTGCTTGTGGCTCCTCTGTGCCTCGAGGGTGGTGAAAGCTTGGGAGTCCGGCAGGGAGGACACTCTAGGGGTGAGGTGAGTGGCTGCGTCCCTTCCTGGCTCCGCTGGAGACCGCGGAGGCGGGGCTTACGCCTGGAAACGCCCGCACAGCACCGCACCAGCCGGTGCGGGTCGCAGCCCTCCCGTCCTCGGAGACATGCACGGAGCTCCCCGGGTGCTGCAGGAGGGCACGAGCATCTGGAAAGGTCTCGGCTCCTCTTTTCCGGTCCAGACGGGAATTGCACTCAGAGAGGCCGGGACAACCCAGGCCTGGGGGACGCCAGGTGGCTCTTCCCCCCGCTGAGCTAATCCTATGTGATTCTGCAATTTGAGAAATAAGCCCCAAAGAAATCAATCCATGACAGTCAATGGATGAGACCCGACATCTTGTCCCCGCTGTGCTGGGGGGGGGGACACAGCCGGGCATCCCCACGTGCCAGCCCTGCCTTGCCTGACTATCTACCACACACCGACAGAGTTTGGCTGAAAGCGTCTGACAGCAGTTACTTGTGCAGCTGTTTCGACACTGAAATACCTGAAGTCCCCCTGCAATCCCTCCCTTCTGCCCAGTGGACAGCCTCGACCTTCCTTACAGGCGAGTGTGGCCACAAGGACCCAAGCACCCCGGGGCCCTCCCCGGGCCTCTGGCCTCCCTCCCACTGGCAGGCCCAGCGACCGCGTCACTGCCCATTCATGCCGCAGGCCAGCAGGGGAGGTGTGGCCCGGCCGTTCCCGCTCCTGCAAGGCCCTCCACGCCATCCCGGGCTTGCCATTTCCAGTTTCCCCGAGGGCCAGCGGGCACGCTGCTGCCACGGAGCTCCGGCACACAGAGAGCAGGCAGCCCCGGCGGCTGTCACCTCTGCGCCAGTCTCTGCATTTCAGAGGAAGCCACGGGGACTTGCCCAGAGGCCCCCAGCCACAGGCTGTCTCACTGTGCTGACGCGCTGCGCCGGGCAATGACACCATCACGGTTGTCACCGTGGGCAGGACAGAGGCCAGGCCCCACCTCTACGCCCCACCCCTGCCCACATCCAGCCCAGCTGCTCCCCGAGGAAAGCTGCCCTGGCCACAGGCCAGGAGGACGGAAGACGCCAGCAGGTGCCAGAGCCGCGCCACTCTGGACTGAGCCCCTCTTAGGTTAATACGATCTGTGCCGTGACGTTAAAAATAACCACAGACCACGGGCCAGGGGGCGCGGCCGAGTCTCAGCAGCCAGGAGGGGATGCAACAGATTGAGGGACAAAGGGGCTTCGTAACGCCTGTTTCTTTTACTAAAAAATATTTATGATCAAATTTGAATGTTGGTTGCCTTCGGATGAGAAGTAAACAAGGGCTTCATTATCCCATGTTCCTTTTTTTAAATGTCAAGATGAAACACCTTAGGTAAACACATGGTTTCATCCAGATCCAGTGCCTGCAGCCTGAGCAAGGCTGGTCGTGACGGGAGGTGGCCTGACTTCCCAGGCTGGGCTCTCACCACTCGCGGAGGGGGCAGTGTGCCGGAAGCACAGGTCACCTGCGCCGGCCGTGGCTGTTAACCCGCCAGAGCAGGCGGGGGGGGGGGCACTGCCAGGTTGGCAGCCAACATGGTGGCAGGAAGCCACCCCTCCCGGGTCCCCCGAGCCTGCTCCCCTGGTGAGCGTGGCTGTGCGGGCCACGGCGACAGCTGGGCTGGGAGATAAAGCCCAGCTCCCTCGCTGCGCTCAGATAGCCAGGGCCACCGGCCTCACCACGTGGGGGCCTCCTTGGGGGCTGGGGCTGCGTGCTGGAGGGACCCTGCCTAGCCAGGCCCTGCCGAGGGGCTCGAGAGGCTCACCGTCCTCATCCTCCCCCCACCGGGGGGATCCCCTGCAGCCCCGACTCCCAGCTCCACCCAGGTCAGGCATCTGAGCCACGAAAACATCTTCACTTTCTGGGTGTGCCCCGATGGGGTCCCCCCACTCCAGGAAGGCAGGAAAGCCTCCGCCACGCCCAGCCCCTGGCAGGACAGAACTGTGGACCGGCTCTGCGCAGCCCACCTCAGCGCTCAGCGCCTGGGGCTTCTAAGTGGGGTGGGGGTGCCACATGCAGGGGGGCCTTCATGCCACAGCAGGTGGCCTGGAGCGGGGATGCCAGCCACGGGGGTGCAGCCCTCTGTCCCTTTCAGACGCAGAACGGGTAGAGAGGCTAACAGCCACCAGGGACTTCCTCAAAGCAGCCTTCTGTAAAAAGCAGGTGCTTTCTTTCTGTGCAAGGTTTCAGAGCCAAAGCTCGGGTGCAGCTGGTCTGAGGCTGCCTCGCACAGGTGGGGCTCGGCTGTCGGAAACTCGCCAGGCAAATGAGATCGGTTTCCCCAGAACCGGCAGGCCTGGAGACAGGACAGAGGAAGTGGCTGGCAGGCTTCCCTAATTCCAGGAATCCGGTGGGCTGGTCCCAACCTCCCCCCCCAGCCCCAGTGCACCCAGCACAGCAGCCAGCACCGGGCCAGGGAGCAGCACCAGCTGACCACCGCAACCACAGCTGGCCCGAGACCCGGCCCGGCGGCTGGCCCGGCCTGTCACTTGCCCAGCACGGCGCTTGGCGTTGCACCCGGAGCCCCATCTGCAGCTGACCCAGGCTCCCGGGGACGCCTTCGTCCAAACCCACCCGGCACACACAGGACCCTGAACTCAGTGGGCGCCCAGCGCACACGGGTCTTATCAAAATCCAAGCCTTCCTCCCAGGCCCCTTTAAGGTCTGGGCTGGGGGCGAGCCCCCCCCCATCTGTTTCCTGCCTTCAACTCGCTTATCGCTGCTGGCCATGGAGGGGGTCCCACACTCCCTCCGGGAGACCCCAGTGACCAGTCAGCCCTGTTGCTGACTGAGCCAGAATCCCCCAGGGGGCCTGGGCGGACAGCCCAGAGCTTCTGATCGGGCAGGTCGCCAGGTGCATTGCTCACTAGTTCCCAGGGGTGTTGGAGCTGCTGGCCCCCGGACCCCACCTTGGAGAACCAGGGGTGAGACTTCCTGACGTAGAATCACCTTTACTGGGCTCCAGAAAACGAATGCCTGTGTGACCCAAGGACTCCTATCCCCACCCCACAGGGCCGACCTCACCTCCAGGAGGGGCAGGAACACCGCGCCGGCCCACGCTGCCGTCCCGGCTCAAGGCCCACCCGCTCCCCACCAAGAGCTCAGAACCTCAAAGGTTTGGGAAACCAGAGGGAAAGGGAGTGACTCCCGGGGAGGAAGTTGTTCAGAGGAGCCCAAGGGCTCCCTGGCAGCGAAGGACCCGTCTCCAATTCCGACGCCCAGTCTCTGCGGAGAACTCGGCCTGCCGGGCCAGACGACGCTCTGCGCAAACAGGCACCCCGGCCCGGCCCCACCCGCCTCCGCTCCTCGGTCGATGGGCTGGTCTTCCGTGGAAACCGATGACTCAGAGCCTGGTGCCACACGTTCAAATGCCCTGCAATCAGCCCTCGAGCACGCGCTTCCATGTTTCTTTCCGTTCTTAGCCAGGGCTGAGCTACGCCCGACCACGCACGGCTCTCGCTGGTGGGAGTGGAGGTGTCGGCAGCTACCCAGGATGGGGCTGTCACGTTCATTTCAAAACAGGCCAGAAAAAGGCAGATTTAGTCACTCTGAAATCTGCCAACACGCCGAGTCCTGGGGTGAGCAGGAAAACGCGCAAAGCGCAACTTCTCATTTTACGGGGTTCTTTTGACGCAAGTGTCCCTGGGGATAAAGGTCTCCTACGGGTCCTAATTCCGAGAAACAGTCTGGACAGACAGGAAGGGGAGCAACCCCACCTCTTGCTCTGAGATCAGGCCCCGGTTCCAAAATGCTGTGTGACCCTGGGCAAGTCACACAACAGGACTAGGCTTCCCTTTCCCCCTCCAAAAACAGAAATGCTGCTGCCTGCTTTGGGGCAAAAGGACACGCAAATGTGTTTCACGGCAGCCTACAAAAGTACCATTAATCTGACAGGTCGCTGTGGGGGGAAGATCTTTGGTCAACATATGGAGTTGTGTCGCGCTGTGATAAGGAGGCTCCCACTTCGTGGCTCAACGCAGAGCCTCGCACATCTGTGCCCAGAAACCCGCACCCCCTCCAAACCCCTATGCCTCCAACAGCTATGCTGACATGAAGAAAAAGGATAGGAAACCTGCCTCAGTCACAGTATCTTAGTGGCAGGAGGACACTCACAGCATCCAATCCAACACCCTCATTTGATAGTTGGGGTAAATGGAGATCAGAGAGGTTGTCTGGCTTGCCAAAAGTCACACAGCAGTTCCTTGGAGTGGAGTGAGGACACCCATGCTCATGCTCAGGGGTTTCCAACCCCGGCTCTCCCTGAGCTGTGTAGGACTCTACTCGAGACTGCTCACGGCCCAGCCCTGGACAGGGCGCTCGGCTTCTAGGTCAGCCCAGGTAAACAGCAGGCAGAATCGAACATGAGCTTCCAGAACAGGCAGCCGACACTCCAGGTGGCTCCTGCCTGCCCTCCTGCCAACTGCGCCCACACCAGGCTTGCTGCCCCATCAGGGGTGTCGGATTCCTCACAGCGGCCTCCTGCTTCACCCCTGCCATGACCTCTACAGACACGACTCCACCAGGGCTCCCAGCTCTGAAACACAGGCCCAGAGAGGCCAAGCACCTGGTCCCGGGTCACATAGCTCAAGGGACGCACAGATGTTAAGGGACAGAGCCCGGGCCCGGCTCAGGCCTTCTGCAGTGGCCCTGGGCCCTTCCAGCCGCTCAGGCTGACGGGTCTGTGAAGTGGACACCTCCAGCCCTGCAGCTGACCTGCGCATGTCCAGGGAGCCCCCTGGGAGCCCAGGGCAGAATCCCACGCTGGCAAGACAGGGAGGATAGGCTGGGCCAGCCTCGAGGTCTCTGTGGCCTCAGTTCTGTCCCAGCTCCAGTGTGAGCAGCTTACACCCAATAAGGTCTCAGCAGTGACAGCTGCTGGCCCACCCCAAGGACAGGGTGACTCAGCACGGATCAGGCTGCACGCATCACACTCCAAGAGCCCAGATGGAAGTCGGTGCTAATTCTTCACATAGTGGGCAATCCCAAGGCAGGAGACAGGTGGGCAGTGCCCCGGAGCCGTCCCAGGCTCTGCTGGGGCAGGTCTCACGGAAGGGGTGTCAGACTCCTAGCAGCCCGTCCCCTACCAGCTCCCTGGGGCACACAGGAGCTGAAGCCACTGGGGGAGCCCAGCTTCCCGAACAGAGGTTCAGGACGCCGCAGGGATGGAGGAAGGGGCTGCCGGGTGTCCTGCAGACAGTGCCTGGGCCGGGATGGGCTCTGGGCAGCCCCACGGGGAGGCTGGGGAGCCCAGGCCTGCTGGGTGCAGGGTCCTGCGGCAACTGCTGGAGGCCCCAGAGGACAGAGGAGGGAGGTGGCCACCCGATGGCGGCTAGAGAGGCGTCAGCCAAACCCGCCCCGGAAGCTTGTTTGCAAAGTGAAGACTCTGACTTCACAGAAAGGTAGATGGTTTCTGGGCTCCCTGGGGTTCGCTCTGAGAGGTCCAGCGCTCCACAGTCAGGGAGAGGAGCTACCTAAGGGTCCGGAACAGACGAATCTCTGATCCACCTGCATCCCTGGCCCGGCCAACCGGGCCTCCTGGACGTGGTGACAGACGCCACCCTCCCCACAGATGCAGCTCCACACGCCTGATGACAGATGGTGGTCAGCATGGACATGTGGGCTCTTGGCCCGCCCCTGCCTCAGTTTCCCCAGATGTGAAATAGGGAATGTCAAAGGCTGGGGTGCAGAGGGTGTGATGAGATGTGGGTCAAGGATGTGCCTTGCTGGTGGCACCACTCTGCCGGGGGCCTGGGGCCCCACTGCTCGGTGGCGGCTGGCGGGAAGGCGCCTGGCACGCATTTCCAGACAGATTCTGCACACTGCACCGGATTATCAAAGGGGTCTGTGACCCAGGAAAAAAGGGTTAGAAATGCCCGCTGGTATCTGCCGTCTGCCTTGGGGTCATGTGCTTCCGCTCACTCCCCCGCGGGCCTCAGCCCCAAATCCCGTGACTCGGCGTGAGCTGCCCAGGCGGCGGCAGCACTTTCATGTCTGGCTGGGAAAGTCGGGTTTCAGCGCTAATCGCCCGACTGCCGTCTGCGCTGAGCTCACGGCTCGGAGTCTGGGGTCCGCCCAGCCTCTCAAACACCCAGACCCTGGGCCTGGCTCAGCCAGGGTCCCCAGACCCTGGGCCTTCCGCAGGCCTGGGGCGAGGAGTGGGCGATACTGGCGGACACAGGCAGCCGGTGGCTGCAAGACCCTGGAGGCCAAACGCACACCCTCCCCCACCATGATCCCGCTGACCGGCTGCCTCAGCCGGCTCCACCCAAACCCACCTCTCACCCTCCCTCCAGGAGCGGAGGGGCCGGCACAGCCACCCCCACTGTGCTCATGGCACCGACAGGTGCCCCACGGGCTTTTCCCTCCCTCTCACTCCTCCTTGCTAAGCAAGGAAGGCAGTCCGAGGGCTGCTCGCTGTCCAGTGTGAGCAGGACAGGAGGCCGTGCCCACAGGACAGTGACAGTGTGTGTGACCAGCGAGTGCGGTGCACATGAACGCACGAGGCCCAGACTCCTCAGACACCCGGGCAGGCCTGGGACGGATCGCATGTTACCGTTGGAAACGGCCCGGAGGGCCCCAGGGCATTCCTGGAAACATGACCCCGGTTGCTCCCGACTAGGTGACGTTTCTTGGGCCACGGTCCCCAGATGCTCCCGCTGAGAGCTCAGGACACAGCTGAGAGCTCAGGACAGGGCCCGAGTGACGGCCAGGCGAGTGCGCCAGCCTGTCATGTCTCCCGTGAGAAGGCAAGACGTGTCCTCAGCCACCAGCAGACTGGGGCCCTGCTAGACTAACCTATGACCCCTCAGTGACAGCGGCAGTGGGGCCATCCCAGCAGGCGGCTCCCACTAGGAGAGGAGGAGCAGAGCGTGGGCCACTTCCCTGACACCCACGGGCTCCGGCGAGCGTGCCCCACTGGGCAGAGAGAGCGGCTGCCCTTCCGAACCCCGGGAGCTCCACTTCCTGAGAACTCCCCCTGAGCCAGCTGCACTGTGAGCATGAACGTGACCTCCGATCCCCCAGCCCCACCCTGACTCTAGGCAGAGGCTACTTGTTCACTGTGCAGAGAAAGCCGAGTCCCGGGGAGGCCAGATAAACTGCCGGAATCAAACCCAGGCCCGGGGAGAATCTGGACGCCAGCCTGTGCCTTCTGCCGATAAGATAAAACCCAGCATCACTTGCATTTCAAGTAAACATGGCCAACTTTTTATTAAGCAATAAATAACCCACGTAAGCCTATTCTCCTACCAAATTGCACATGGCCGTCAAGAAAGAGATTCATGAAGCCAGCTCCTCTCACCTTCACGCCCTCCCGCAACTTCGGATGCAGACCCCCAAGGAAGGGGCGTCTCCTTCCTCCCTGTCCTCGGGCTCACTCCAAGTGCTGAAGCCAAACTGTTTCATGACACAACCTAACAAGCAGAAAAGGACCTTCTGGGGGACGTGCCCAGAGGAACGAAAAGATCAAACAGCAAAAAAAAAAAAAATGAGAACGCTCTCTAATCCACACCTTTGGGGCTGTCAGGCAGCCTCAGGGGCATGTGTGTGCTGGGGACAGACCCTAAAGCCATCGCGTGGCAGCTTCTGCAGGACCAGGCTCAAGGCGGATGGGTACAGAGTGCCCTTGCTCTTCCTGAGAAGGAATTCTGGAACCCAGCTTTATGTTGGACCATTAAAAAACACAACTTTTGGCCAGGCGTGGTGGCTCCCGTCTGTAGTCAGAAGTTCGAGATGGGCCTGAGCAAGAGTGAGACCCGTCTCTACAAAACAGAAAAATTAGCCAGTGTGTTGGCAAGCACCTGTAGTCCCAGCTAGTCGGGAGGCTGAGGCAGGAGGATCGCTTGAGCCCAGGAGTTTGAGGCTGCAGTGAGCTATGATAACACCACTGAACTCTATGCACACAACAGAACAAGACTCTGTCTTAAAATAAAATAAAAAATGAAAAACCAACACAACTTTCTGTGGCCTTTCTCTGCCTCCGGAACAATGTCCCCAAGCCTTAGAATGCAGTCCCCAGGTACAGCCCCAAGTGCCCATCCTACCCGGGCAGGGCTACAGGCTGTCCCCGCATGCAACTGCTGCAGGACTGCTCAGATGCCCCCCTGGCGGGGGACGGTCTCCCCTCCCAGGACCTCCATCACCCCTTGGGGCCTGAGGCAGAGCATCCCGTGACCAACGGCCTCTGCCAGGCCCAGACAAGCCAATCTCCCTCTCTCCGCGGAGTCGGAGCATTTGAACGCAGCTTCTCCGTGTCTGACGCGCGGCCCTAGACCACACTCGCCGTGGCAGACAGCACGTCCCTTTGCCACCGAAAATCCTCTTTCCAGCAAAGAAAGCAATAAACACCCCACTCTCCCCGTACGCACACAGGTGGGCCAGAGAAGAACAGCTGCAAAGGGCTGAAGCACACACGAGAAGCGCCACCTTTGCTCACACTGAAAGGGACCCTCACCCCGGGCCCAAGAGTGCTGGCAAGAGAACATGTGTTCCAGAACCTACCCCCGGGCTTTGCCCACTTGACCAAAAAGAACTGCTGGAAAGAGATCTAAAATATTTTTAAAAGCCGTATTATCACAAAACAAATCCATGATTGTGTGACTTGGCACAGCCTCTTCGTCAGGCACTTTAGCGACCAAATTTGAGTCTTTACACCCTAACCCCAAACGCCCTCCTTGGGGGCCTGTGGGGGATGGGTTAAGTACACTTGTTTAGCCGGTGCCGTGACGTGGGTCTCAGCAGTCCCTCTGTGCGCTGATGTGGAAACACGGCTGTATCGTTTCAGCCTCAAAAAGGTGGAGAACAAGCACACTATGATCCAGCTGATATTTCATTTCATTCATTTATTTATTTTTTTTTGAGATAGAGTCTCACTCTGTTGCCCAGACAGGAGTGCTGTGGCGTTAGCTAGCTCACAGCAACCTCAGACTCCTGTGCTCAAGCAATCCTCCTGCCTCAGCCTCCCGAGTAGCTGGGACTACAGGCGTGTGCCACCATGCCTGGCTAATTTTTTTCTATATATTTTTAGTTGTCCAGCTAATTTTCTTTCTAATTTTAGTAGAGACGGGGTCTCGCTCTTGCCGAGGCTGGTCTAGAACTCCTGAGCTCAAACCGTCCACCTGCCTCGGCCTCCCAGAGTGCTAGGATTACAGGCGTGAGCAACCGTGCCTGGCTAGTTGATATTTTAAAGGAATAAGCCAACTGACTGTCCACCTGTAGCAGAGAAAGTCTGGAGGTACAGGCAGTCAGAAGCAGCAACCCCGGGCAGGGGGTGAACTAGGAGTGTGGATCTCACATTTTACTCCATATACTCTACATTGTCCGAATTTGTATATGATAACGTGTTCGCGTCTGACTCGCTGTTTTATTCGAGAAAATTAGAAAACCCTCCACCCTAAATCTCTCTCCTGTTGGCCAAGGAGTATTTCCCATGACTTTCTCGGAGCACCAGCGGGAAGAGTCAGGATGTGGCACCCAGGGTCCTGTTTCTATAGACGAGCCCTCGAGCCCCTGAAAGACATTCTCCACGTCATCACGTGCCGGGCCAGAACATTAAAACAGTACCTAGAAACAGCGAACACTAGACAAGTCAAATCCTCCTGTGACAAAACATGCAAGCGGAGTAACCTCTCTCCCAGAGGCCTGTCCTTTCATGGCAGGGTGTTGCCCGGCACCCCTGAGATCTGCATCTGCGACGCCCAGCTGAGAGAGCCACGGGTTTCCCAACTCCTGGCCTTGGGCAGAGCAACTACTGCTATTCCTAGACTTGGACCAAACAAAGTTATTTTAAAGCTGAAACCCACATCACTGAGACGCCCTACCAGGGCAAATAATGTCCCCTTCATGGCGGTGTGGCTGCTCAGGAAAGCTGCTGGTCTCAGGCAGCCTAACAGAACCCTGTTGAGTTTTGCCCGCCACATGGTCATATTTTTGGAGCACGCCTCAAAGAGCAGAGACGCCCTCCCCACAACGCACGGAGTGGCAGACAGGAAACAGTCTATAGGCCCCAGAACACCAGCAGCACCCACAGGCCCGCCATTCACAAGCCACTCCTGGTGATCACAGTCCCCTGGATTTCATGGCTCCTGACCCAGAACTACAAACCTAGCCCTCCCAGCCCTGTACCTGGGCGTACCATCAGGAGGACCAGGCCGATCCTTAAATGGGCTGGCAGCTCTGAACGCAAATAAAGCTAAGTCCTGGGTGGCCAGGGCTCCATCGTAGGCTCTGAAAGGAGGACGCTTCCGAGGCCACAAGGTGAGCTTGAGAATTGCCAAGTGCCCCCGCCCCCAAAATCACATGGCATTTGGTACAAACTATTTTTTCTCCCCTGAAATCCCACAAGAAAACTGTTTTGCAGAGCAGCGGTTGTCTCTGGTCTGGCGAAAAACATCCTCGAGCTGTGCCCACCATGTCAGGACCATGCCCAAGGGCCGTTTCTCAGCACATGTCGGGACCCTCAAGCCCAGGTGCCCCCACACACAGATTTAATCTGCAGCCAAGTTCCCCTCTCTTAGCACCGGGCAACCTTTGGAGAATTCAACACTTAGCATCTACTAGCCACAGGCGACTTTATTACTACTGCTTTCCTATGAGTCATCCTGTGTCACTGATTGACGACAAGCCCGTGTGGAGAGCAGAAATGAATGAGTTTTTTTTTTTAGCTGCTATTTCCTTCTTCTCAACCAGTCAGCAGTTGCAGAGCTCCAACAGGAAGAGCTGCTGGGTCTACACGTGGGTGCCATGCAAGAGCCTGGGAGTATTGCTCAGCAAGGGCCCAAGGCAGGCTAGCCCTACTTGGAACTGCTACAGTCTCAGTGGATTAAGTGGGGAAGGGGACTGCCCACCGAGGGTAACGCTCAGCGCAGTGGCCCTGCTGTCCTCTCACTGCAATACTCCCACGGCTGCTGGGGGAGGTGTAAACGAATGAATGAAACGCACGTGGGTTGGGGCCAGTGGCCTTAACTAGAACTGCGGGGGATGGCCCAGGGACGCAGGGATGGTCCAGGGACGCGAGGATAGTCCAGGGACACAGGGATGGCCCGGGCACGCGGAGTCCGCGGACCCCGGTACCACGACCCCCGCCCCATACTCACGCACGCAGAGGCAGGCCACGAGCTTGGCGGCGTCCTCGGGCACCGGGCAGGTGGGGAAGACCGGCTTGAGCAGGTAGGTGGCGAAGACGAGCGCCACGATGTACTGCGAGGACGGCCGGATGATGAGCAGCTCGATCCAGAGCTTGAGGAAGGCGGGCAGCGAGCCGTACACCTCCAGCATGTAGGCGTAATCGCCGCCCGACTTGGAGATGGTGGTGCCCAGCTCGGCGTAGCACAGCGCGCCCACGATGGACAGCACGCCGCACGCGGCCCACACCACCAGCGCCAGCCCCGGCGAGCCCGCCTCCTTGAGCACGCCGGTGGGCGTCACGAAGATACCCGAGCCGATGATGGTGCCCACGATGATGGCCACGCCGTTGAGCAGCGTGATGCTGCGCTGCAGGGTCACGCCCTCGCCCTCGGCGCCGGGGGCCGCGCCTTCCGCGCGCCGCGCCGCCAGCATCCTCTCCCGCGCCTGCCGCTCCTCCTCCTCGGCCGCTGCGGCCGCCTGCGCGCGCCGCTTCGGGCCCGCGCCCGCCATGCCGCGCCGAGTGCGCCCCGCGAGCCCCAGCGAGCACCGGCCACGCCGCGCGCCACCCTCCGCTGCGTCTGCGCCCGCGCTGCGGCGCCTTTTACCCCCGCCCAAGGCCCCGCCCACCGGAGGCCCGCCCGCGCGCGCCGCTGGCCACGCCCCGTCCCGCCCGCTGGCCCCGCCCCGCCCCCAGCCCTCTTGCTCGGCTCGCAGCACGTGGCGCGCGGGGCCGCGGAAGGCCGGGCCTGCGACCCCCCTCACCACGCCCCCCGCGTCCCCTAGTCCGGCCTGGGAGCGGTCTGGGGCCGGAGCGCGGAAGGGTGGGGTTTGGGGTGTCCACACCCGCCCAAGGCAGGCCAGGCTCCTGCCGTGGGGTGGGGGGACCGACGTGGTGGGAGCCCCCCCATCTCCCCTTCCCCCGCCTGCTCACCCGGGGGCCTGGGGGTACTTGGAGATGGCCCCCTGGGGCGCTGGTGGTCCCGCTGGGCCGAGCCAAGCCCCAGGGCCAGGAGCCGCAGCCCAGAGGAAGGGAGCGCAGAGGCCTGAGCCACGGCTGGGCTCAGAAATTCCCATATAAATCCCGAGTGAGCTTGCCAAGGAGCCGGGGTAGGGCACACAGCTTCCAGAAGCAGCCGCACAGGCCCGGGAAACCAGCCACGTGCATGAGCTCAGTGGAGTCCAAGGAACGGGAGGGTTCCCCAGCAGGAGGAAGAATGAAAACCCCCACCCCCTCATCTCGGGGGGATTCAAAGGCAGGCTTCAGAGCCAGGGTGCTCCAGCGGTTATTCTCAGAGAAAGAATCATAAACACCCGCTGCTGATTGAAAGACCAGGGGAGACCCAGGTCACGGGCCAGGGCAGGCACAGAAGCTCCTTGGTACCCTCCCCGCAGTGCCCCTGTGTCCTTGGCATCTCTCCCAGGGGTCCTCAGGGGTACACACTTTATGAGGCTGCAGAGCTGGGTGTTCCCAGTGGAACAGTCTGCTGGTGTCTGTGTCCAGAAGCCAGGAATTCTGGTGAGTAACTAGGGTGGGAGGAGGCCAGACACGGAGTCATCCTGGGACTTCTAGCTGCCACCAGGAGTGTCCGGGCTGTCCCTGGAGCTCCTCTCGGGCTGCTTGGCTAAGGAATGCCGAACCGTGTCCCTCTGGACCTCCCCCCTTAATATGTCGGTAATTCATCTGCAGTGACAAACTGTTCAACATCCCAGCAGCCCAAAAAGCCAGAAGCAGAGGGGTGCAAGGTCACGAAAGGTCACGCAAATATAACTTGCGGTGCATCCTCTACACTAGTGCTTGAGAGAGATGCAGAGTGCTCCACGCCGGATCCTCCCCCTGTGCTATCAGGGGGTGCTGCCTGGCTCGGTTCTACTGAGGCTGGGCAAGCTAAGCAAGCCCCTTGCCAAGTCCTCCGATATTAAATACTTCTTGTTTAAGAGTAGGCGTCACTTCTTAGTGTCATTTCGTAGACGAGTAAACTAAGGCTTAGCAGGGTTGCGTAACTTGCCCAGCAGCGAGTGGACTGGAAACCCGCCCTTTTGGTCCCAGACTTATACTGTACTTTTAATCAATCATTCTGCCACCCTTCTTCAAGGACAGAGAGAGGTGACCAACAGTCATACACGGAAGTGTGAAATGACAGCCAGGATAAGCAGAGGACGCTGGAAGGGGCCAAGAGAGCCGGTCGCAGGGACCAGGCAGGGGCCAGTTGGCTCTCCGGGGCGGTGCCTGGTGCTGAGAGCCCAGGGTGAGTGAGATGAGCAGGGAGGGAGGGAGGGAGCCACACCTGCACGCAGGGGTGGGTGTTGGCAGCAGGTGGGCGCCCTGGAGCTGGAAGTGTGGACGGCCTGAGCACCGAGGGGAAACACCCCGAGACCGTTTTCAAGTCCCACGGCTGTTCTGCCCCACTATGGATTTTCACTTGGTTCCGTAGGGCAACGCCCTGGATTCTCCTGCACATGCACTCTGGTGTAGGTGCAGCTCCGTCTGCCCTGACGCCAGTTTCGCAAAGCACTGACACACACCGGTGTGTCTGTGTCTCCCTCGCACAGGCTGGCTCCAAATCTTAGCAGAGAGCAGCTTAGCAGAGAGCGCCCTCTGCCGGAACGATCCGGACGCGCATCCACCTGCAGGGCAGCGGTGCACACGCCTAATAAACGGGGGTCTCTGCAGCCCTGCCACTTACTAAAGGGTGTGTCGCTTGTTTTTACTTGCACTGGTGGGGAGCGTAGAGTCTATGGAGGGAAATTAGGGACTTTCTATGGAAAGCCTTTGAGCGGCACATCCTCTGACCCAGTAACTCCGCTTCTGGGAATTTCTCTAAGGAAATAAGGTTGTGTTCTGTGTTTTGGCTACGTGGTGGTTTATGACAACTTTAAGAAAAGAATGGCCGATACTGGAATACACGGAATGTCTGGAAGATGTGCTTTGGTAAACACTGCTGTGTGGCACGGCGTGAGTCACCCTTAAAAGTCACAACGTAAAAGAGTCTTTACGGACAGGTCTGTGGCATAGCAGTGGGGTGACTGCGGGGGTGCTCTGGCTGAGATGGGACCCCACATCCATGTTTTGAGATCTGGGAAAGCTGCTGTTTTGGAGCAACAAGCAATTTCTGTCCCTCAAGTGGGCAGGGGGTGACTTGGCCTCGAGGCCTCTTCTTTCGGGGAAAATGTTTCCCCAGGCCTCCTGGGAAAGGGGAGACTGACCTGAACCCCTGAGGGTCATGTCCACAGCCTGCCACCACCAGGTCAGAGGTCCCTCTCTGGATCATGACCCGTTTTAGGAAGCTGCTCTGGCCTGGCTCGGGGTCTCAGAGCTCTGGGGCCTGTCTTGGGAGAGAATAACCTGCCTCAGGCCCTGCTACTGCGGAAAACAGGCTGGATGTGAGCAAACAGGGCGGCTGCCCGGGGAGCTCTTCCTGCCCTCCAAACCCAAACTCTCTTGTGTTATCACCACGGGGAAGGGAGGAAGCAGGATGAGTCTTTGCTTCTAACTGTGAGGCGTCTTCTTGCTGTTTGAGGGTTCTAGGTTCCATCACTCGGCCAGACGCAGGCGTGGAGGCCTGGTGGATCCTGGCGCTTCGGTAGAACTGATTCTTTTTCCTGGGAAAACAACTTACCTCTATCAACCCTTTGCTGACGTCAGGGCATGCTGTGCCACCTGCCTCGTGCAATTCCTCTGCTAGGCTTGTTCTCAGCCGTCGGCAAGAAATGTCTGTGCTCTTTAGCGTAGCAAGTGCCCTCTCTTCTCCGGGAGCTTTGTTTTTGAAAGCCAGGCTGTCAGCTTTTCCTGTCCGTGCTGGGAGAGGCGGGGGGCGGGGGCGCAGCCCCAGCGCTGTCCGTCCGTCCTGCTGCCCAGCAGGTGTGTGCAGGGCAACCCCAGGCTGAGTGGTTGTCCCAGGCCAGGCCTGGAAGACACTTTGTGCCATTTAATTCTTGCAATGACAGCCATAGTGAATGCTGTGTGTGGTTGGAAAAATAAGCCAGTTCAGTACGTAAGCTCGGCACAGGACCGGCCTGCAGTCACAGCAGGACACCGCGGCCACACGGACGGCCCCCGTTCACAGGTAACACAGTAATGTGCACGCAGATTCTTCTCATCAGGAGAGCTTTATTTCTGCTGCTCCCGGGGCTCCCTGCGGCCCCGTTACCCCGTCACAGAGCTGTCCTCTGCCATTGTAGAAGACACAGACCCATGATGGAGGTTTCCATCAAGAAACTTTCTATTAATGGCTTCTGTTCACCTCAGGAGCCTAAGGGAGAGGCTGCCCTCCTCTGCAGCAGCCCCTCTCTTTGCCCCCAAGGCTCCGCTGGCTCTGGGGCCTCTAGTCTCTGTCCCCACACCCAGCCGTGCTGGTCTCGCAGCTGCTCCCGGAACTTCTAAGACTGCCGCGCTCACCCCCCCACACACCTCTGCTCAGGTGTGAACCTCTCCGCTGGCCCCCTCTGGCGCATTCCACACTCGCTCTTCCCCTCTGCGGGCTCCCTGCTGTGCCCCCAATGGTATAGCCCCCGCCAGGGCCAGGCCTGGGTCTGTCTTGTCGTTCCGTCCACGGATGTGTCGCAGCGGCCTTGCACGCCATGCCGCCTGCGCTGACGGGAAGGTGCTCCGTGAATAGCCGTTGGTGCTAAACCGGAGTGAGGTTGTGTGTTTAATTACGCAATGAAAGAAGGGATTCTCTCCTGCGGATATACACGAGAGGCTTGTGTTTCTGGAGGTGAAGCCCACCTGGGTGGGCGGCGGCTGTCTGGTGTCTGCGCCTCTCTGTATCGGGCCGCAGCCGTGTGTGGGGCGGCCCCCTTGGCATTTCCAGGATTCAGTAAAAGATCAGCACATTGCTTAAAAACAGCTCCTCCAGTTCAAAGACATTTCAGTGCTGCTAGCAAAGATTCCCAAGCGGACACAGGAAGCTCTGACAAAGGGAATGATCTTCACATTGAAAACACGCGGCCTTGATCTTCAACGCTGCAGTCGCAAGCGTATCTTAAGCGCGGCGGAAACAGAAGTTCTTTTTATCCTGTTGACACACATTTTAACGTTTCCAGAGAGGTGGGAGCTGGGCGTCTCTGCTGTCCACCCCCCCCCCCGGGTCTTATCAAATGTCTGAGGGAGCTGAGGCTCACGCTGAACTTTCTCACACCCTGCCCTGGGCTGCGGGAAGAACCATCGCCCACCCCGCGCCTGGTGGGAGCAGGATGGGTGCGTGTGGGGTCTGAAGCAGCCGTTGAATTCTGTCATCTGCAGGAACCTGAGCTCTTTCAGTGCCGCCTGCCTGCCGGCCTGGGCCACTCTGCTCTGTCTCTCAGCTCCTGGCACAGCGTCCCCGGGGCAGACGCCCTACGGCCAGGTCCTGGGGAACTCAGAGCTGCAAAGGAGGATTTTGTAGCTTATACTTCAGCTCCTTATTTCGGAAGACGCCCAGGTGGACATTGTTCACCACCCTGCACGACGCCTTCTGCCGTGTGGGCTGCGATCCGTGCTGCCCTGTGACGGGCCTCCTGCTCCACGTGTGACCTGAGCCTGTCCCGGGAACACATGCGCTCCCCTCCCTGCCCTGGCTTCTCGAGGGTGAGAGTCAGCAGATCCCTGATTCAAGGAAGTTTCATGTTTGTGACCAAAAGCATCTCATACCCTGCTGTCCATCAGATAATTTAACGACGGCTAGACGTATGCCTGGCTTTGCAGGAAGGAGACGTCCACGAGGACACCGTGGCCTATGGGTGTCCCGTGAGCACACAGCTGTGGCAACGTGAAACGTAGGAAGAGCAAACGCCAGCGCAGGGCAGCGCCCAAAGCGGAGGGGACGCTGCTGCCTGGCGTGGGGACCGGGGGACGGTGCCATGGGAGCGGGTTCTGCGGCTGGGCCTCGGGAGAGAGGAGGAGGCGCACGGAGGGGAGGGGGAGGGGGGCCCAGGTGCGGGGTGGTACCCTGGGCGCAGAGTGAGTGGTCACACGGCTGACCTGGGCACGGCGAGTCCTGCCTGAGCCCCATAGGCGGGAGCACAGCTGAGCCGTTGGCACACAGAGCGGGTGAGGACACACCCTGGGCCGGACACCCCAGAGGGGAAACGAGCAAACATGCAGGAGCCCCACACTCAGCGACACATGCCCAGAGACGGGGGCCGGGGACATGGGAGGCCCGTGGTCAGGCAGGCAGCTGGGGAGGACGTTGAGGATGGGAGCATCAACCCGCGCAAATAGCCACGGAGCCGGCAAGCCAAGGGGGGACACCACACATGCAGGCCCACGTGGGGGGGGGCCTCCGGACCTCTGGGGGAAGCTCGTGCTAAATCCCAATGTGATGAGAAGCCTCCTGTGGGCAGGGAGCGGTTCGGCCAGGCAAACGTTTCTCAGAAAAGTCCCACTGTTAAGTGTGGATGTGGCCGGCACGGGGGAGAGGCTGGGAAGGGGGTGGCCGAGTCAGAAGGCCGGCGATGTCCTTTGGCTACAGCAGAGGAGCCAGACAACGGATTTGGAGTGTGTGGTAGTTTGGGGGACCACCAACAGAGCCCGCTGTCGCCTGGGGCTCAGGGAATGAGGGGTGAGGAGGACCTGAGGGTGACCCCCGAGTCCAGCTTTGGCACTGGGCGGATGGAGAGGGAGGTGATGGGCGCCACGCTGGGGACACAGCTGCCAGCAGATAGCCCACCTTCCTCCCAGAGCCACAAGTCCCAAAGAAGGAGGTCCCAAGTCACCGCAGGAGCACGGCATCAGGCAGGTGCTCCAGGTGACTCCAGACAGGTGACACCAGGCGGGAGCAGGTATCAGGCACGGGGAGGGAGTGGGCACAGGGACCGTGTGAGCCCTGGGGTGGCAAGGGGCTGACAGGGACGTTGTCCTCAGGGAGCGGGGGCAGTGTCAAGGGGACCAAGTCAGCCTGTGGCTCCCGGGGAACCAGCTTGTTCTCTGGTGGCCGGGAGGAGTGGCAGCTTGCCAGGGACAGGAATGCGGCTCACACATCTGCATATTTACAAAGCAAGAAAACAACATGAAAGCAAAGGGAGGAAGCCTGGAACCTTCAAAGCTGGGCCAGGAATCCTCAGTACAATCGTGAGCCCGCCCTGCAGCCCCGGCCTTGGGCTCTCACGGCCCTGGCGGGGACAGGGGGTCCTTCCGTTTGTTTTTGTACTGTCGCTTTGAGGGCCGAAGTCAACACCTTTTCCTCTCAGTGTGTTTGTGGTTTCGTAACAAGGTGTCCGGGCTCGGTCCACTTCCCAGGAGGATCGCAGTGTCTCAGGGTTCACAGCAGCTTTTGAAAATAACTGATGACATTTTTTCAGGACACAAAGAGGTTCATGCACTGAGGACGGTCTCCGCACCAATGTGAAGACAGCCAGTCGCTCCCAGCTCCGCACGGTGCTCCTGTTGGACGTGGCATCGCAGTGTGGTCAGCGGAACCAGAGCCCAGGGCGCTGCCGTCCTTCTCCCCTCCAAGGACCTGACAGGCCCCTCTGGCTCTTGGGCCCGTCTCTGTCCCCACATCCCCGTGGAAATGGGTGGCACATGGAGAGTGACCGAGCCGTTGCTCTGCCCAGGTCCCCAGCTCTGCACTCGGAGCTCCACCCTCTGGTGGCTGTGTCATTCTTTCCACCACGGTGCAGAGTGCGGTTCCCACAGGGCTGCGTGGGGCCTGAGCAGATGCCTCTCGGTGGCCCGGGTTCCCGTCACAGCGCAGCTGTGGCCATCTTGGAATGAGCTGGATTCTAAGCTCAGGACTTTGTCTTGACACTGCATTTTCCCTTGTCGAGCCAATCAGCACAGCAAGGGTGAAACGCTGCCTGTCCCTGGGCCTGGGGGGGTGGGTCACTGACAAGGTTCTCAGCTTCTCAGGCGAGCCTCAGTTTCCCCGTTAAAAGCTGGGGATGATTTCACAGAACGTGTGGCCACAACTCTGTGGAATTGCGTGGCTCAGCCCCGGCTATGCAATCCAGTGAAGCACCCTTCCCCGGACTGATGGCACCGTGAGCTTCAGGGGTGAGGCTAGGCCTCCATGTGGTCCTGTTCCACCGTGGGGCAGAGGACACTCAGCCCTGAGCCTGGGACAGGAGCAGGACATGGCAGTGTGGACCGTTGCTGGTGCCCGTGCTCCCTGCCGTGCGGCAGACTCCCCCTGAGTGGCCAACTGTGAGGGGCGTCAGCTCAGAATTCGGTTCCTTCCAGCCCATCCTGTCACCCAGCATCACCACCAGACGTGGTCTCCTTCCTGGTAGGAGCCAACACCCCTTTTCTTTTAAACATCTTTTTGGAGAATGAATCACCTGTGGGAACCTCAGCAAGCACCACAGACATTCCCCGGTGACGCTGGCACCAGGCGAGTGTGTCCCCCGATGCCCTCGGGGGCTGAGACGGCAGCCAGGGCTGTGTGTGTCTGCGCTGTGTGTGAGTGACCACGCTGACGGCCACAGTTCATCCTTCTGCCTGTTGTCTCCCGGCCCGACACTGCCACCCTCCCACCTGCTGCGCTGAGCTGCGGAAGTGCCAGGTCTGCAGAGGCTCAGAACCCCCAGCTTGCAGGAGGGCAGCAAAGTGCTTTCTTTGAATTGAGGTGTGGTGTCAAAATATACACAGTAAAATGTGCAAATGCACGAATCTCCAGGGTTCACCCTGATGGTTCTCCTGTATGTGCAAACCCACATGACTATCGCCCATGACGTCCACGAGGTGGTCACTGGCCACGTGTGGCTATGTAAACCTTCACTAATTAAAATTAAGTGCAATTAAAATTCATTTCCTCCATGGCGCTGACCACAGTTTGAGTGCTCAAGGGCCACATGTTACTGGGGGTTGCCGTGCAGATAGTGCAGCTCTGGCACTTTCCATCATCTCAGGAAGTGCCATCGGACAACCCTAGTCTAGAGCATTTCCGACATACTCGTGGCCCCAGGTAGCTCCCCCATCCCTGTGCCATTCCCAGGCTGCCCCTCCCCACACAGTCCGGGGAGACCAGCCTCCGGGCTGCTCGGCTGAAGGCGCAAGCCTGGTTTTGCACAGATGGTATGGGGCAGAAGAATGGCCCACGATGTCCATGGCCCGACCCCTGGGACCTGGGAATGTGACCTGACAGAGCAGCCCACCCCGCCCCACACCCCCAGCGCCAGGGGTGTCACAGATAGGGACTATGGTCAGCGGTACAGTGCCCCCAAGGACGTCCACACCCTAATCCTAGAACCTGCGGCTTCGTGGCCTCACGTGGCAAAAGGGGCTTTGCGGGTGTGATTGAGCAGAGGGTGTTGAGGTGGGAAGAGTCCCCTGGGCTATCCAGGTGGGTCTCACATCATCACTCGGGTCCTCAGAGGAGAAGGCAGAGGCTGGAGAGGCAGGAAAAGGGTCCTCTCCAGAGCCCTCAGAGGGAACCCCTCCCTGGAACCCCTGCACACCTGGACCCCAGCTCTGGCTGCCTCAACCCTGAGAGTCAATCTCTGGTTTTAAGCCACCAAGTTCATGGCACCTTGTCACGGCAGCCCCAGGACACCGATGCTCTAGGAACTTGACATTGGGAAGGAGTGTGTTAGTTTCCGCTTCGTGTTGCCTGCGGACAGAGGGGCTGTGGGCGTGACGAGGACGCCATGGGGAGAGAGGGACAGTGGAGCTGTGGCCCGAGCGATGACCCTGGTGAGTGGCACCTGCCCTGAGGCTGCCACGCCCCGCCTGGGCACCGTGACCCGACCCTGCATACTAGCGTGGTGTTCCTGAGGTACTTAGTTCCTTTGAAGTGATTTCCTTCACTTGCCACTGAGCAGCACGCTGACTGAAACAACCTCGTTCTTTTTAATGTCAAAGTCACACAGGCTCAGGTTGTGAGACTCGGGAAACAACATTTCCCCGTCTCAAAGCCAGTCCCACCTACCCATGTGGACCCTCTTCCGTGGCCTGGAAGGACGCGCGGACCGTCCGGCCCAGCAGGGGCTGCAGCGGGCGGGAGTTGTTCGCCATGGCCGCCTCCTCCTCGCCAGTGGCCGAGCACAGGAGCGAGCGCAGCGCTGAGAGCTGGGGGAGACACGGGCGGCATGAGCCGGTGCAGGGCAGCGCGCAGCCCCCCGGCACCCTCGCGCCTGGCGGTCCTCTCCCGCATTGAGTTGGGATGGCTCCGCGTGACCGGTAAACGTGGAGGAAGTGACAGAGCTTGTTGGCCGAGGCAAGGTCACAAGAGCACTGTGGCCGCCACCTTGGTGTTCAGGGTCACTAGTGCAGGGAGGCCGGGCACTGTGCCGCGCACTGCTCAGGCCGCCCACGGAGAGGAACGGAGACACCGGACGGCCGAGGCCAACTCGAGGACGAACCTCCCGCCCCACTCAGGCATTCGGATAACGGCAGCCCCAGCCACGTCCGACTGCGAGTCCGTGGACGATCTCAGGGCAGAACCGCCCACATCCCCAACCCATGGAAACTTTTGGGAGATCAGAAATGCATATGGTTTTCCTAAGCCACTGTGCTTTGGAGCTATTTGCCACACAGCAATAAATAGCTAGCACATGCAATGTACCTGCCCAAGTAACATTTGAGCCTATCTGTCACTCAGAGGACTAGGGGAGTGTTTTTTATGTGTCATCTCACTTATTCTCGGGACACACCTGTGAACCCTGTGAGGATGACTCCGCTTTTAGAGGCAGAGCTGAGAGTGTCTGCACCTCAGGGGCACATGCCAGGCAAGCGAGATCTGCCGGGCCGGGGCAGCCCCAGAGCTGTGCAGTGCGCGGCCCACTCATCCATCTAGGTCTGCACATGCGTTGACTCTCTCAGCAAGACCACCTTTCTCCTCCCTGGAAAAGTCCTCCCCACCATCAGGGGTGCGCAGCCCCCTCCCTAGCTCCCCTGGGCAGGACAAGGGGCTTCTGCCCTGCGTTTCTCTGCAGCACTGGCCACCCTTCTTAAAGCTACTGGCTGTGTCTCCATGCTCCCGCTGGACAGCAACGTGCAGAGACCGATGTCACCGTTCCCATGCCTCCCACCCTGTCCTGGTGCAGCACCGACACGGAGGGACGGGTGCTCGTCACGTCATGCTTGTTGAGTGGCAGAGGATCTTGGTGACCAGAGGCCACGTCTCAGCCAAGGCCTTCCGTGTGCCTGTGGCAGCTCTGGTCTGCCTGGCAGGGCACATCTCACAGTGCCGCCTCTCAAAGCGGAGAACCTCATGCTGTGACTTTCAAGTAAGGAAATGTTTTCACAGAATCGTGAGCCTGGAAGACCCCCTAAGAGGTCGCCTGGAGCCCTCAGAAAGAGCGTGTCTGAACCAGGATGACAACCCCCCCCCGCCGGGGACTGCCGCTAGATGGCTGCCGGGCGGGCGTGGGCAGTGGCGGCCGCCACTGCGTATCTGTCACCCCAAAGCTCCAAACTACCTTAGACAGGCGGAATTCCTACAGGTTCTTAAGATTTCCAGAGAGAAGATACCATGACTTTTTAAAAAGCATACAAGTGTTACATACTCATTTTAGAAAATTAGAATATTTAGATAATAAAAAGGAAGAATATGGCTGGGTGCAGTGGCTCACGCCTGTAATCTTAGCACTCTGGGAGGCCGAGGCAGGAGGATCTCTTGAGCTCAGGAGTTCGAGACCAGCCTGAGCAAGAGCGAGACCCCATAGCAAGAAATGAGCTGGACAACTAAAAATATATATAGAAAAAATTAGCTGGGCATGGTGGGGCATGCCTGTAGTCCTAGCTACTCAGGAGGCTGAGGCAGGAGGATCACTTAAGCCCAAGAGTTTGAGGTTGCTGTGAGCTAGACTGACGCCACAGCACTCTAGCCGGAGTGAGACTCTGTCTCAAAAAAAAAAAAAAAAGGAAGAAAATAAAAACCATTGCAGACCCATGTCCCTGGGACAATGGCTCTCAGCTTCTTGCGTGTATGTAGGTGACAGGTTAGGGCCCTGCTCCGTCACTCCACAGCCTTACCGCAGAGCCTTACTTTGCCCAACAGGATGAGAGTACATGTGAGGCCAGCAGGGGCCTTGGGTGTGTGCCACTGGCCTTTCTGTTACTGACCCTGGTAGCCACTGGTCCAGGACGCCTGGGAGACACTGGACCCAACCCGGCCCCAACCACAGCCTTCCATAAAGCTCCACCACCCAGAGCCCGGGAGCCTCCAGCCGATGTACGGACCATGAGCAGGAACAATAAACGCTGCCGCAAGCCACTGCTCGGGTGTTTTGTTACGCGGCCCTGTGGCAGCAACAGCTGACAGGTACAGTCCACCTGCGCTTGCCTCTGGGCCTGTCCAGTTCTACAGCCTCTCAGCACAGCATGTGAGAAAACCCTCTGCCGTCTAAATTGCTCGCTGCTCCATCACCCAAAGAAGTGGAACAAACTCTAAAATCTCCTCTCCGCCTCCGTGGTCCTACTTCTGTCACCAATGTCCAGCCTGCATCTGTGACATCTTTCTTGGTGAATGAAGTCACTCACAAACGCCTGTTGCATTCCTATCAGGGGCTAGGACTCAGGTGCCAATGGTCACGTCACTTCTGTTTTTACAGCAACTTCACCCGGACAGAGACAGCAGAGCACCTGCCCTAGTTCAGCCGTGTGTGCTCAGGGCCCCGCCACGCCTGGGTGCGGTACCATGGGAGAGCAGACGGCGCCACCACGCCCTGCCTGCCCGGTTCAGGTTCCCCCGTGTCTCAGTATAAGAGGAGCTGTGGTTAGCGGGGCCTCTGTCCGATCTCAACAAGCTCCTGTTTCAGCTGGAAATTCTCCTTGTGCAGGGGCACCCAAACGCACCGTGATGCTCGGTCGCCAAGACCCAGTGAAACCGCCAGACGAGAGGGACGTCGCCCACAGGTTACCTGGCTGGGAGCCACCTCGATGGGCTGCCTCTGGATGATCCAGGTGACCGACTCGGCCAGCGGCGGGGTGGTGAGGGAGCCAGCGTAGGTCCAGTAGTCTCGGTAGGCCGGCAGCAGACGGGAGGGGTCGAAGGGGCCCAGGGCCGCCCTTGCGTCCTGTGGGAATGAGAACCGCAGGCCATCAGGTCTCAGGCGAGACAGGAGCTGCAGGAAGGGGCAGGGGCGGCATCCGGCTCATCTCGGCGCAGGTGGGCTTCACGTGCTGGGGGAGGGGGACAGGGAAAGTGCCCTCCCCCAGATAAAGGCTGTGAGGCTTCACACATGGAAGCCGTAACTAGAAAACTTGACCCTTATATACAGAGCAGAAATTCCCACCAAATGCTTGTATTTTTCCTTTTAAAGTCATTCATTTTTATATATTTTAGGTATAAAAACAGTGCATTCTCTTTTTCTTTTTTTTTTTTTGGAGACAGTGTCTCGCTCTGTTGCCTGGGCTAGAGTGCCGTGGCATCAGCCTAGCTCACAGCAACCTCCAACTCCTGGGCTCAAGCGATCCTCCTGCCTCAGCCTCCCGAGTAGCTGGGACTACAGGCATGCGCCACCATGCCCGGCTAATTTTTTCTATATATTTTTTTAGTTGGCCAATTAATTTCTTTCTATTTTTAGTAGAGATGGGGTCTCGCCCTTGCTCAGGCTGGTCTCGAACTCCAGGCCTTGAGCGATCCTCCCGCCTCGGCCTCCCAGAGTGCTGGGATTACAGGCATGAGCCACTGCGCCCGGCCTATTTTTAATTTTTTTAAGTCGCTACCGTACACTTGTCCC
>CAUYRT010013264.1:0-33866 GCA_963574885.1 Lepilemur ruficaudatus | reverse complement strand
TACTAAAAATAGAAAGAAATTAATTGGCCAACTAAAAATATTATAGAAAAAATTAGCCAGGCATGGTGGCTCATGCGTGTAGTCCCAGCTACTCGGGAGGCTGAGGCAGGAGGATTGCTTGAGCCCAGGAGTTTGAAGTTGTCAGGAGCTAGGCTGACGCCATGGTACTCTAACCTGGGCAACAGAGTGAGACACTGTCTCCAAAGAAAAAAAAAAAAAATTAGCTGGGCATGGGGGCGCATTCCTGTAGTCCCAGCTACTCAGGAGGCTGAGGCAGGAGGATTGCCTGAGCCCAGGAGTTTGAGGTTGCTGTCAGCTAGGCTAACGCCATGGCACTCTAACCCAGGCAACAGAGTGAGACTCTGTCTCAAAAAAAAAAAAAAATTTAGTTGTCCAGCTAATTTCTTTCTGTTTTTTTAGTAGAGGCGGGGTCTCGCTCTTGCTCAGACTGGTCTCGAACTCCTGCCTCAAATGATCCATCCACCTCGGCCTCCCAGAGTGCTAGGATTACAGGCATGAGCCACCACGCCCGGCCTAAATCTTCATTTCTTAAAGCACATGATGTTGTAAGAAACAACAGTTCCAACACTAACCTTTTTAAAAAATAATAATAATAAGGGTATTTAGGGTCCATTGAACTTCAGAATTGGTTTAATACAGCCAACAAGAACCTGGTTTCTTTCCATTTTGTTCATTATACCTATATAGCTTCATCCTAAGGCCAGATCGCCCTGTGATCATATGTTAGATGCCAACAGCTTGCCTGGGGTTACATATTTTCTTGTTCACATTCAGAGAAAGTTTGTATACATCAACCAAAAAAAAATCTTGGGTTTCATTATGAAAAGGCCAACTGGCTATTTCTGTCCCTGGGCCAATCACTATGACCATGAGACTACCCATGGAGTCTATTGAATGTCATAGGTCCACTCATGCAGCTCAGACAGAGTCAGTGTCACCAAAAATTCTAAGGATGAAGAGCAATTTCTCAGAAAAAAGGAGGAAATAGGCCAGGCGCAGTGGCTCACACCTATAATCCTAGCACTTTGGGAGGCCGAGGTGGGAGGATCACTTTAGGTCAGGAGTTCGAGACCAGCCTCAGCAAGAGCAAGACCCCGTCTCTACTGAAAAATAGAAAGAAATTATCTGGGCAACTAAAAATGGAAAAAATTAGCCAGGCATGGTGGCACACTATTATATATCAACATTAGCCATGCATGGTGTACCCTCCTGTAACCCCAGCACTTTGGGAGGCCAAGGTAGGAGGATTGGTTAAGGCCAGGAGTTTGAAGCTGCAGTGAGCTATAACGGTGCCACTGCACTAGCCTGGGTGACAGAGCAAGACCCTGTCACAAATAAATAAATAAATAAACTTTAAAAAGAAAAAGAGGCCAGGTATATGGCTCATCCCTATAATCCTAGCACTTTGGGAGGCTAAGGCAGGAGGATTGATGGGGCCAGGAGTTTGAGACCAGCCTGAAAAATGGAGTGAGACCCCATCTCTACAAAACATTTAGAAAATTAGCCAGTCTTGGTGGTAGATGCCTGTAGTCCCAGCTACTCAGGAGGCTGAGGAAAGAGGATCGCTTGAGTCCAGGAGTGAGGTTGCAATGAGCTATGATTATGCAACTGCACTCTAGCCCAGGCAACAGAGCAAGATCCCGTTTGAAAAAAACAAAACAAAAAAAATCCGAAACAAACAAAAAAATGAAATAAGAGTTCTTATCACTGGATCTGATCAGAGGCGCACATCTAGATCAGAAGATGTCAGATTCAGAGGAGCTTCCTCAAGGCACGCACCAGATGCATCCACATAGAAAATGAACCATGCTCACTGAGCAGCAACTGGAAGCTTTGAACATCCTGTTCAATGAGAATCCATACCCAAACCCCAGCCTTCAGAAAGAGATGGCCTCAAAAACTGACATACGTCCAACAGTACTGCAGGTTTGATTCAAGAACCATAGAGCAAAATTCAAGAAAGCAAAATGCAAGAATATTCAGCAAAAACAAGTAGCTCAACAGCCACAGATACCTAAGGGTGGAGTCAAGACCAGTCCCAGCCAGAGAAATACAGACACACAACCCAGATCCCCTAACGCCACCTATCCTGTAGCCCTCATTTATGCAGGTCACCAGGCACCCTCATACCAACTCAGCTTATACCCCAACGTTAAGGTCCCTACAGATATCTTCCTTGACCACAGAATAGTTCACTTTGGCTGCTGCCAAGATTCTAACATTTACTCCCTCTATCTCATTTTGGAATTCCAGGTTGGTTCTCCATGCTTCAGTGTTAATGTTTTTCGCTGTTCAATTCTACAAAGTAGGGAGAGACACCAGATGTAAAAGGTCACATGTAACAATTCCCATGCAAGAGAACACTAGAGGTAGACAGACACAACAACATGGATGGATTTCAGAAACATTATGTGGGCCGGGCACGGTGGCTTACGCCTGTAATCCTAGCACTCTGGGAGGCTGAGGACGGTGGATCGCTCAAGGTCAGGAGTTTGAAACCAGCCTGAGCAAGAATGAGACCCTGTCTCTACTCACACTAGAAAGAAATGACTTGGCCACCGACACAATAGAGAGAACACATTATCCCGGCATGGTGGCACATGCCTGGAGTCCCAGCTTCTTGGGAGGCTGAGACAGAAGGATCACTTAAGCCCAAGAGTGTGAGGCTGCTGTGAACCAGGCTGATGCCACGGCACTCTAGCTCAGGCAACAGAGTGAGACACTGTCAAAAAAAGAAAGGAAGGAAGGAAGGAAGGAAGGAAGGGAAAGAAAGAAAGAAAGAAGAAACATTATATGGTGCAAAAAGAAACAAAAGGCTACATACTATACAATTCCATTTATATGAATTCCTAGAGCAGGGAAAAGATTAGTGGCTGCCCATGTGGAAAGATTAAGTAGAGGCACAAAACAAATTTATTAGGGTGATGGAAATGTTTCATGTCTTAATTAGGGTGGGAGTTACCTGAGGGAATAAATTCATCAAAACACTAAGAACTGTACATCTAAAATATGTGCATTTTATTTCACATAAATTAAACCTCAATAAAGAATATATGAGAAAAAAATGAAAAAGAAATTATAAATTACCAAAATTGACTCAGACATATTAATACAAATCTCAACAGATCAGTAATTAGGGATTAGAAAGGTATTCAAAAAGCTATCTCCCAAATGGCATCAGATCCAGATGGATGAATTCCACCAACTACATAGAACAGAAAATCCCTATGATCTATAACTGTTCCAAAGAATACCAAATTTTCTAACTTATTTTACAAGGCTAATATAACCCCAATCACAAAACAAAACAAAACAAAAAAAACCAAACAAGCCAACAGAAAAACAAAGATCCCCAAAAGAAATCTATAGACCACTACAATTTTCTAACTTAGATGCAAAAATTCTAAATAAAATGTGAGTAAATCAACCCAGAACCATATTAAAAGAATAATTCATAATGACCAAGTAGGTTTAATCCCAAGCATTCGATGATGCAAAATTTGAAACTGTATTAACATAATCCAGGACATTGACATCTGAAGAAAGTAAAACATAGGATCTATTCAGTAGATGCCAAAGCATATGAGTTGCTTTTCCATGTTTGGAAAATTCTTCAACTTAGGAATGTTTGGAGAAGCAGAGCATGCATACTATTACAGAAGCTGAAAATGCCAGATACTTGCTTTTCCCGACTCCCTTGCAGCTAAGTCACAGGCACATGACCAATTACTCAGAATTTTAATTAGGAGTTAGTATTTCAAAGGAATAGGGATGATATAGGATTCCTCCTCCGCAGCAGGGGAGGTTGTGATAACACTGACCTTCTGGTTCAACAGCCGGAGCAATGCAAGCTTCAGTGCCCTGGTCTTGCAGCAGGAACAGAGTTTGCTCACCAGACTGGTTCTGCAGCCTGGGTCTGGGCTCTGTTCCTGGCTGCATAGCTCCATGTCTAGTTCTGAGAAGTCTGTGAAGTGTGTGAAATAGGAATTCATTTTAATGAATTCCTTTGTAGCCTATTTAGAGAGAATATTTTCCATTGTTAACAATTAAAAATTCTGACACTAAAGGCCAGGCGCAGTGGCTCACGCTTGTAATCCTAGCACTCTGGGAGGCTGAGGCAGGTGGATGGCTCAAGGTCAGGAGTTCGAAACCAGCCTGAGCAAGAGCGAGACCCCCGTCTCTACTAAAAATACAAAGAAATTAATTGGCCAACTAAAAAAATAGAAAAATAAATAAATAAATTAGCTGGGCATGGTGGCACATGCCTATAGTCCCAGCTACTCGGGAGGCTGAGGCAGAAGGATCACTTGAGCCCAGGAGTTTGAGGTTGCTGTGAGCTAGGCTGATGCCACGGTACTCTAGCCCGGGCAACACAGTGAGACTCTGTCTCAAAAAAAAAAAAAAAATTCTGATACTAATGCAGTAAAAATCAACAACTTTGGGGTCCTTATCATCATTGCTTCTCTCTAGGCAATCTTCCACCTCACTTTCTCATACTAACTGCCTTATTTTCTCCACATTTTCCAATACTTTTTGCAGCTGGCAAATTATATAAATAGCAAGTCTAAGGCCGGGCACAGTGGCCCATGCCTGTAATCCTAGCACCCTGGGAGGCTGGGGCAGGAGGCTCAGGAGTTTGAGACCAGCCTGAGCAAGAGCAAGGCCCCATCCCCCCATATAAAAAAATATATATATGTATATATATAGCAAGTCTATGAATTAACTGGCTCAAGTGTCTGGTCACCAGTTGTAAGCAGATAGGGGCAGGCTCAGGTGGGTGCACAGTGCTCCTTCTGGGGAACAGTAACGGGTACATTTTCATTATTAGAAGGGACAGTGGACCAACAGACAGGGTGGCTGACTTTCTGAAACAGGCACCTTACCCGGTCTTGGGAAGTCAGAAAAGACTTTCCAGAGGAAGAAATACTGAGCTGGAACTTGCCAGATAAGTAAGAGTTAGGCAGAAAGGGATAAGGGGTGAGTGGAAAGTTCAGGTACAGGAAGGAGAATGATCAAAAAAGAGGGTAGAATGGTAAAAGGTGGGGCTGGACAGGCAGGCAAGGGCCAGATCTCACAGGGCCCTGTAGGCCATGCTAGGGACGTTAGACTTCCTCCTGAGATCTGTAAAGCCACTAGGGAGCAGAAGGGTATGAGCAAATTTGCAGCTCTGAAAGACCACACTGGTGGAGAATGGACAGAAAAAGGGAAATCAGAAAGTTGGGACACCAGTGAGGCGGCTGTTGCAGGGATGCGGTAGGGAGAAAATGGTGCCCTGGACCAGGAGTGGTGGCAGTGGGGATGGCGAGTAGGTTGAGAGAAAATGGAGATTAAAATCCATAGAACTTGGTGATGGGGTTGGATGTGGGGATGTGGGGATGAAGGCAGGGAGGAGTTAGAGGTGACTATCAGGGACCTTGTTTGTATTGACTGAATGGTTAGGTCAATGAGTAGATGATAGTACTATTCACCAAGTTGAACAAACACGGGAGGAGAGGCTATTTGGAGAGAGATGATGAGCTCAATTTTGAACATATGTTTTAGTGCCTATGGGACATCCAAGTAGAGAAGTCCAAAAGGCAGTGGGCACATGGGTTTGGGTCTCAGGGGACAGGTCTGGACTAAAGATACAGATTTGAGAATCACTGGGGTATAGGTGGTAGAAGGTATAGGCATGTAGGCAAGGGAGTGAATGAAGACAATCTTGGGTGGTTGTGTAGTAAAGAGGAGGGCCTAGGAACAAACTCTGAGGCAAGTTAATTGCTCAGGAAGGGCAGAGGAAGAGGTATCCATGAAGGAGACTGAGAAGGACCAACCAGGTAACAAGAAAATCAAGAAAATTACAGGGTCCCATGTCACAGAAGCCAAAGGGAGAGTCCCAAGGAGGGAGCAGCCATGGGTACGCAGCTGGCAGGAATCCAGTGGGGTAACCATGGAGAAGTGTCCAGTGCACGCAGAGGAATGGAAGGCACCAGTGACCGTGGCAAGAGCCAAGTCAAGGGAGTAGCAGGGCGGAGAAATCAGCCCAGCATGGAGTGAGAAGGCAGAGGGAGGTGGAGAGGGAGAGAATGAAAATTGGGCAACTGCAAGAACACAGCTGGAAGGCGAAGACAGGTGGCATCTGGAGAGGTTCTTAAAAGAAGGAGGAGGATGGTGGTTGGAGGAGTCTGTGGAAGGGAAGCCGGAGAGAGCAGAGCAAAAGGAGTGCCTGGGGGAAGCTGTGGAGGGAGGTGATAAGGGCCTGTGTCCCAGGGGGACACTGTTTCCCAGTTCACAGGAGTCCCTATCAGGCTGATGTTTCCTCCCCATCCCCAACCCCTTCCTGCCCCTGGCCAAACCCTCCTTGGAAGAGAGAAGGACCAGTCGCACCCTGTAAGCAGCTCTGTGCCTTCGGAGGTCTTTCTGCCTGCCTGTAAGCCAGGGCTGGGGCTGGGGAAGGGATGAGAGCTGAGGACCTGGAGCTGCCAGTCTGGGCTCTGGGGGCGAGGGTGGAAGAGGGAGCAGGGAGGATGGAGCTGTGGCAGCTAAGTTTCTGGAAGGGAAGCTGCAGGGGGCTGGGGGCTGGAGCAATACCGCTGGGGACTGCTGGGGTGTCCACTCAAGGCCTGCTTGCCCACAGGTCCCCATGCCTCTCCTGCTCTTGCTGCTCCTGCTGCCAAACCCCTCACACCCCTGTGAGATCGCCAAAGTGGCCAGCCAAGTAGAAGTGAACTGTGACAACAAGCAGCTGACGGCATTGCCTCCAGACCTGCCAAAAGACACAGCCATCCTCCACCTGGATGAGAACCCCTTGCACACCTTCTCCATGGCAACCCTGGTGTCTTTCCCTCGCCTCACTCAGCTGTACCTAAGTCAATGCGAGCTGGCCAAGCTGCAGACGGATGAGAAGCTGCCACTGCTGGAGACCCTGGATATATCCCACAATAAGCTGCAAAGCCTACCCCGGCTCGGGCCAGCACTGCCTGCTCTCAGGTTCCTGGACGTCTCCTTCAACCAGCTGACCTTGTTGTCTCCAGGTGCCCTGGATGGCCTGAGCCAACTCCATGAGCTCTACCTGCGTGACAATAAGCTAAAGACTCTGCCCCCAGGACTCCTGGCACCCACACCCCACCTGAAGAAGCTCAATCTAGCTAACAACGGGTTGGAAGAGCTGCCCTCTGGGCTCCTGGATGGACTGGAGGACCTGGACACTCTCTACCTCCAAGGGAACTTGCTGCACACGATACCGAAGGGCTTTTTTGGGACCCTCCTTCTGCCTTTTGCTTTTCTCCACGACAACCCCTGGCACTGCAACTGTGAGATCCTCTATTTCCGTGGCTGGCTGAAGAACAATCCCCAGAATGTCTACTTATGGAAGGAGGGTATGGATGTCAAGGTCATGACCCCCGACGTGACCAGTGTGAAATGTTTTGATTCAGGCAAGGTACCCATCGAAAAGTTCCCAGGGAAAGATTGCCCCACCCTTGGTGATGCAGATGACATGGACTACGATGAACATACAGAAGAGGACACTGAGGGTGATAAGGTGCGTGCCACAAGGACTGTGGTCACCACAGCCCATATAACCCACTGGGGCCTACTCTACCCACAGTCTGCTACTTATATAGACAGCCAAATGTCTTCCTTGCATCCAGTGCAAGAATCCACTGAGAACCAGACTGCATTCTCAACCAGATGGATCCCAGATTCCACCACATTCTCACCTACCACAAAATCCATCACATTCTCCCAAACTCCAAAACCCACTAGTAAACCCACCATAACCCCCTCCCTCCCAGATCCCTCCACAACTGTGACCACCAGCCCAGAGCCCACCACAGCCCCGACTATCCCAGAGCCCGCCACAACCTTGACCACCGGCCCAGAGCCCACCACCGCCTTGACCACCGGCCCAGAGCCCACCACAGCCTTGACCACCATCCCAGAGCCCACCACAACCCCAACCATCCCAAACCCCATCATATTCTTAACTACCATAGAACCCACCTCGCTCTCTACTACCTTAGAACACATAATAACTATCATCCCTGAATCTGTCCACCATAAGGTGGCTCAAAGGAATTTAGATAGCTCCAGAAATGGCCCTTTTCTTAACCTTGACTTTTGCTGCCTCCTCTCCCTGGGCTTCTATGTCTTGGGTCTCCTCTGGCTCCTGTTTGCCTCTGTGGTCCTCATCCTGCTGCTGACCTGGGTTGAGCACGTGAAACCACAAGCCCTGGACAATGGCCAGGGTGTTGCTTTGGCCACAGTCACGCAAACCACCCATCTGGAGTTGCAGAGGGGAAGGCAAGTGATGGTGCCCCGGGCCTGGCTGCTCTTCCTTCAAGGCTCACTGCCCACTTTCCGCTCCAGCCTCTTCCTGTGGATACGACCTAATGGCCGTGTAGGGCCTCTGGTAGCAGGACGGCGGCCCTCAGCTCTGAGTCAGGGTCGTGGTCAGGACCTGCTGGGCACAGTGGGCATCCGGTACTCTGGCCACAGCCTCTGAGGGTGGGAGGTTTGGGGACCTCAAGAGGCTCTGATGGGCTCTCCTATTGGGATCTAGCTGGGGGTGGGGGTGGAGGGTGGGTAAGGAGCACGGGGTCACGGGCCATCTTCATTTCTTTCCTTTATCAGGAGCCCGCTTCACACTGCACACACAACTACAGGCAGCAAATCAGGAAGGGCAGAGAGACGGTAGAGTTGGGTAGTTCATAGGACAAAGCTTTCTACTCTGCACAGGGTGTTGCCAGGTCACATGGCTGTTACCACTGCATTTCGGAAGAGTTTTTAGGAAAAGCAAATAAGCAGAATGTGGCTCCCACATGCATCTGAGCATAGAAGACTATTTGGAGAGCCACGTACCAGGTTGTGAGCACTGGATTATCTCTGGATGTTATAAATATGGGTGCTTTTCTTTTCTTTTTCTCCATTCAGCATTTTCTAGTTTTCCATCATCATTGTATATTATTTGTATAATAAAAAAAATAATTTTAAGAAGAAAATTTAGTTTCTTTGGAGAGGGAAAGAGTGGCTGGAGCACCTGTCAGGAGAATTCCCAAGGCCCCAGGTGCTCCCACCCTGGTCACAACTACTAACCCAACAAACCTCCCCAGCCTGGGGCGCATCCTTCTGTCCTCCAGGGTTGGCCACCCTCCAGGCCATCCCAAGCATCAGGTCCAGTTCAAGAACCTTAAGTCTCCCTGGAGTTTAGGGACACTATTGAGGCCTACCTTCCTGCAGCCTGCAGTGCTAAGGGTAAAGGTACCCACCTCGGAAGTGCAACTCTCCTCACTGCCGAGGTCAGTAGGACGAGAAGGGTGTGGACCCAGCAGTGTGGGAGGGTTTGACTGAATAGTCTTGGGTTTCCTGCCCTCAAGCTAGGACACAGGCAAATGGAACCCACTTCTCTCCCCTAGTTCCACAGGGCCTGCCACTCCCTAACCACACAGGTGAGGCTTCCTCTCCTGCCTTGTCTCCAGCCCAAACCAGGGCTAGGGGCCCAGGGAACGGGAGAGAAGGCTGGGCTTTTCTGGCTCCATGGAGACCCCTCTCCTCCTGATGGTACTGAAGGATCTGCCTAACCTGAAAATCGGACTGCATCTCTTTCTGCCTTGAACTCCTCCCCAGGTAGAGGACAAACTCCTGAGCTTAGCAGTCACTTACTTCTGAGCTTGGTCAGTTAAATGCACTGACCCCATCTAACAGTTCACAACAGACACTTCACAATCCTTGCTGCAACTACTGCCAACTTCTCATGGATCACCTGCTCCCCATCAAAGTTCTCCAAGCCTTTGCCCTCACTCTAGCCAGGAGAGCAGCCCCCAACCCATGCCCAACCGCTGGGTAGGTGTCTCCTAGGCTGGGCCGGGTGCTCTCAGTTAGCCTGCAGTGGTCTATTGCTACACTCCGTTTCCCAACTGTTCCTGCATAATCTTCCCCTTTAGAGTGGGAACTCCTTAAGGACAAGGCCCAGGACACGGTGTGCACACAGGGGCAAGAAGGGAGGCAGCAGCCAAGGGTGCCAGGGTGCTGAGCTCCACCCCTTCTGTTGACAAAGCTCTGCCAAGGGGACAGCTCCCACCTGCTGCCTGCCTGTCCCCTGGCCTGGCACAATGCTGCTGGCCTGCATGCTGTCCAGCACTCCTCTTAGTTTGACCTTCCCATGCCCGTGTATGCTCCAGGAGGTTTTTAGGGTCCTTAAGGGCTGGGCCTGGGAACCAAACATCTTCCTCTAAACAAAGGATAAGGCAGTCACTGTCCCCAGCCTGGCACCCAGATCCAGTCTCTGGCCAACACCCTCCTTTTCCTTAAGCCTCCAGGCTCAGGCCTGGCTCCAGCCCAAAAAGATCTGACTTCCCCTCTTAGAATTTCTTTATTCCCCTCCCCCCACCTTTAGGCTGCAGAAGCAGTCACCAGACCCCAGGGGCTTTTCCTGGGGATTATGTGAGATGATTTGTGTATCTGCTGCATTCTTGGGCGAGCGGCTGGGAAGCAACACACAGGGCCCGGAGGCCGGGGTTTCCTGGCTCTGTCAGCTGCTGTGGCAGGATGGATTTACACAGCATTTGCACAAAACCAGCGGGTGCTTTTTAATTTTTCTTAAAAACTCCAGTTCCTGTTCTCCAGGGACACCAGCTTCTTTGTCCAGTCTCCGCCCCTCCTAAACCCCACAACTCTCCAGATTGGGGGTGGTGCCATCAATCCAATTTATTAAGTCCTCATTGAGGGGGAGGAAGGGCCATATCCTCCCACTTCAGACCCTTTGACCATCTTGTTAGCTTCTGCTCTCTCCTGTCCCCTCAGCTCTGCCTTGGTTTCTCCACTGAGAAGGGGGATCTTCTGTTGTCCTATGTGCCCTGAAACTAACACCCAAGAGGAGGCCAGAAATCCTCAGGGAGTTCTCCAGCTCCCCCCAAGGAATAGCCAACGACAGAGTGGTCATTGGTTCA
Organism: Lepilemur ruficaudatus; assembly: GCA_963574885.1. Taxonomy (NCBI): domain Eukaryota; kingdom Metazoa; phylum Chordata; class Mammalia; order Primates; family Lepilemuridae; genus Lepilemur; species Lepilemur ruficaudatus. The sequence continues at coordinate 22,917 of CAUYRT010013264.1, read as the reverse complement.
GGGCAAGCAGGGCAAGCTGGAACAGAGGGTAGAACAGACCAAAGTCCTTTACCGCAAAGGAGCAGACCACACTGTAGAGGGGAAATAAATAGAGGGGCCCAGGGCAGCAGAGTCCAGGCCCCTGGGGTACAGTGACCGTAGGAGCAGCGGCCGAGTGGCAGCCCTGGCACACTGGCTCCAGGCCACCTCAACCGCTGAGGAAGAGACGCTTGTAGACCTTGTTCATCTGCTCCAAGAAGATGAAGGTGAGGACAGTGTGGGGGCCCAGGCGGGCATAGTATGGTGTAAAGCCCTTCCACAGGCTGAAGAAGCCCTCGTAGCGGACAACCTTCAACAGCACATCCTAGACAGACAGGCAGGCAGGGTGCAGGGGCTAGGACCTGGCCTCTACAGCTCTGTTCCCCTTATCCAGCTACCTTCACAGCCCTCCCAGCACACCCAACACTCCCACCCGGGCCCAGCCTCGCTTCCTCACCAGCCCATTCTTGTATTCTGGCTTCCCATCAATCATTCGCATGTTCTGGATCCTGAAGAACAGGAGGTAGGGATGTGAGAGAGAAGGGGGTCCTCCCACTGCTCCCCAAACCCAGGCCTGCACACTCACCGGGTCTTAGCAATGTCCACAGGCATGGAGGCTGCAGTGGTGACGAGGCCGCTGATCATACTGGCGCAGAAGTGGCAGAAGATGTTGTCAGAGAAGTAGCCTGGGGGGTGAAGCGGGGGTGGCAATCAGCACAGAGGTGGCCCAGGCCAGGCTGGAAGTTGAGAGCCCAGCCCTGGGTCTCACCTGAGTCCAGCAAGAACTGCTTGGATTGGGAGTAGGAGGCCAGCTGGGCAGCATTGACGACGACAGCCCGAGCCATGGTAGGGATGCAGCCCTGGAGGTAGATGAGTGAGAGAAGAATCAGAAATGCCTGAGACCTGACTCCACATCCCCCAAGTCTCCAGACCCCTCACTCACCCGCCACAGTGTGGGGACGCCCTCTTCCCGGGCAATTCGAATCAGGGCATTAAACACGTTTTTGTAGCCACGGCGCTGGTCAACTGGAAGCCTGGTGGGAAGTCAGAGAGAGACCAAGATCAGGAGAGCCCACCCTGCCCCACAGGAGCAAAGAAAGGGAGACCAGAACAGGTAAATGCTCTCTCTGTTTGAGATCTGGGAAAAGAAACTGGTCCTTTCATCCTGGATTCCAGGGAATGGGGCTGGGGAAGGCTCAGACCTGGAACTCACCGGCCATCAGCAGTCATGCGAATAAGAGCCACCTCAGCTGGTGTTCCCACAAAGGCACCAGTTGCACCTGCGGTCATGCCAATCAGAGCCTTCAGCAGAAAGCCAGGGGGTGTACCATCAGCCCCAGTCAGGCGCTCAAACAGCACAGTATAAATGCCAAGGCGAGTAGTGGTGTAGGTGGCCTGGCGCAGCAGACCGGCTGATAGCCTGGGAAGTGAAGGGGTCAGTATGTCAGACCAAGGTCTGGAGCTGCCAACCCACATCCTACCCTGCATCCTGAGGCCCCAGTACCCAGTGTAAATGCCCCTCAGGCCTTCTGCCTTCAAGATGCTGGTGAGGGCATGGAAGCTAGTTTTGTACTCCCGAGTCTTGGCTCCTTCCCCACTCAGCTGCATCCGGTTCTTCACCAGGTCCAGGGGCTGCACAAAAACTGTAGCTCCCATCCTGAGGGAAGAAGGGGTGGAGTCAAGGGCCAGGTGTCCCAGATCTATCAATGCCCACCGGAGACTGCCAGCAAAGAGTTACAAGGGTCATGCAATTAACGATTCAGGAGGCTGGTGAGCATGTGTATACGAGTCTGTGTGTGTACCAAGAGCAATGACTCTGAAAAGTCCAAAAGTCCAGTAGAGGCCATGAAATGAAAATGCCCCGAGTAGCTCCATGAGTCAAGAGTTAACCTGGGACTGCATGCAGTCCGACGCAGGAAAGAGGGCGGGCATCCACGACCTGGGACTCCGAGTAGTCCTGCAAGAGCCATTCAATAACCTGGAACCCCATACAGCCAAGCAGAGCTAAGCGATGGGCTGGGAGACTCAAGTGGGCTGGCGGGGGTTGTGCAATGACCCTGCATGCAGTCCAGCAAGGGCCGGCCCTACAATGGGCTCTTGGCAGCCCATCAAGGACCTCGCAAAACACTAGGGATAGCGCTGACCCCGTGCCGGCTCAGGTCACTGCAAAAGACCCAGAGATAAACCAGGCCCGGTTCGTTGCTCCCGTCCCTTCCTCCTCCTTTCCCATCCCTGGGGCCTGAGCTTACCCGGCCAGGCCCCCAAACAGGAACTTGACGGACTTAGGGGAGGTACGGGGCTTCCCGTCTACCCCGCCAGCCCCGGGACTCGCCGTCGCCGCCATCACACTCAATGGCCCTTGGCTCCGAGTCCCGTGCGCGCGCGGCCCTGCTCGCGCCCAAGGTGACACCGCGCGCGCAACAGGGCGAAGGCGCGCGCGCACACCCCTCCAGCTCTCAGGTCCCGCACCAGCTGGAAGCTGGAGTGGGCGCAGGCGCGTAGCGCAAAGCCGGCCGGGAAGAAGGCGGAGCTGAAGGAGGAGCTTGAAGGATGCGTGCGGGAAGGGGTGTGACTGATTTAGGAAACCGGAGTACAGGCGCACTTTTTACCGAATTGGAATCGCGGGAAAAGAGAGAAGTGTTCGTCTGAAGATCTCGCGAGATCGGGAGAGTCAGACTGGCCAAAATTAGATCTCTCGCGATAGATATAGCAAGATTTCTGCAGCCGGGGGTTGGGGCGGAGGTAGTGAGCAGTATCGCGAGACTTGGAGGTACGGCGGCGACTGCCAGAGGGAAGAAAGGTTTGTAAACAGGGCAACTCCAAGATCCTGGGTACTAAAGCGGGGACGAATAGGTCATCTTCTGAGGCATTGGTGCTCCCTCCAACTCCACAGGCACTCCCTTCATTTCTAACCTTTCTTTTAACCAGCCTTTTAGGACCGGAAGTCCATTTTGAGCGTCCTATGCTGGAAGCGGCCTGACTTTCTTTACCGGAACCTCTTTTCCAGGGGGATAGGAAGACGGACTACCTGGCCGGAAGTCCCACCTCTTTGAGCTCCCCCACCCTTCCAGAAGTTTTTCTGTCACCTGTGTTTGTCTCCGTCCCTTTTCCCGTTTTATCTCTATACCAGAAAAGGATACATTTAGTGTCTCCCTCCCAGCTCCACTGAGCGGCTTAGATATCTCACTCCGAGAGTTGGGATTCCTTCTCTGGCGCCCCCATGTAGCTGGGAAGTGGGACCTGGGGGTGGTTGGACCCCTGGGATCCTAAAGGAGGGGCAGGGAGGGCGCAGAACTCCGCTTCTGCTCCTGCTACCAGGACGCGGCCTTCTTAGCTTCTCCCCTCCTGCTGCCATGCACCCCGCGGCCTTCCCGCTTCCTGTGGTTGTGGCCACTGTCCTCTGGGGAGCGGCCCCCATTCGAGGGCTCATTCGAGCGGTGAGTCTGAGGGGCGGGTGGGGGAGGGCGCTGAAAGGAGGGGTTGCAGACTCAAGGGGAACACGCTTTTCTGTCCGCAGACCTCGGACCACAATGCCAGCATGGATTTTGCAGACCTCCCAGCTCTATTTGGGGCTACCCTGAGCCAGGAGGGACTCCAGGTGATTTCCTTCCCCTTTTTTTTCTATTTCACAGAATCCTCCATCCTGAGCAGGGGTTGGGAGCCTTGTCCTGAGGTGAAGCTGATGGTAGGAAGAGTCAAGTTAGGAACCAAGTGCACGAGCATATCTAGTGTAGAATCCAGAATCTTGAGGGAGAAGTCAAAGTGTCCACCCCTGGAACTCCCAGCATATCAGGGAGACTGAAAGTGGACTAAGATAAAAGACACGACCAAATTAGTGCTTATCAGTAGGGTGTCAGGAGCCAGTTATTAGTTGTATGACCTTGAGCAAGTTAATTATCTCTATGAGCCTTAATTTGTTTTACTGTAAAATGGGATAATAGAAGTTATCTTAGGGTTATTGTGAGGATTAAATTATAAAAGTAATATTGTGGTACTTCATCACAATGACTGCCACATAGCAAAAACTCAGTTGGGTGATAGGTAGCAGTAGAGTTGTTTGTGAGGTGGGTAACTGGAAGATTGAAGATAGGGGAGTGTGTTCTGTATGAGTAGTGGGTACTGGAGAGGGGAGTGTGAAACAGAACTTGAGAGAAAGTGACAAGGATGGGTAGAGAACTGAATTACAGTCGGTGGGGAACTGGAAGGCAGAATTGAATTAGCCTAGAGTATGGGGTACAGTTTAGCGCATCTGGGACAGAGAGAGGGTTAAGGGGAGGGTCTGGAGAAGAGATGTTTGATGGAATTGCATTTTCAGGAGGCTAAGAGAAGATGTAGACTTCTGACTTGGGTGTGATACTCAGACCCCAGGAATGAGAAGGAAGTGAGGATAGGGAATGCAACATGTGAGGACCGGTGTGCTTGGTGGGCCCTGTGGAGAGCAGAACCTAGGGATGAGAAATCTATCAGTTTGCTTCTCTTCCCCAGGGGTTCCTTGTGGAGGCTCACCCAGACAATGCCTGCAGCCCCATTGCCCCACCACCCCCAGCCCCGGTCAATGGGTCAGTCTTTATTGCACTGCTTCGAAGATTCGACTGCAACTTTGACCTCAAGGTTGCTGAATGTGGAGTGGGAGCTGGGAAGCTGAGGGTGAAAAAAGGCACCACAGGAATGAAGAGGGGCAAGGCCCATGGTGGCTCCTTATCCTATGCCTTTTCTCCCTAGGTCCTAAATGCCCAGAAGGCTGGGTATGGTGCGGCTATAGTACACAATGTGAATTCCAATGAACTTCTGAACATGGTGTGGAATAGTGGTAAGGTTGGGAGATCTAAACAGCTGGGTTTTCAGTAGAGCTCAGACTGAGAGATGGTGGGAGGGTTGAAGCCTTAGGGAAAAGAGGCCAATCTTTTGGGTGGGATGGGGCAAAAGTGCCAAATGCCAGGGTTCCCAAAGAATTTGAGGAGTGGAAGGTTGAGTCACTGGAGTAATACCCTGATCCCTGCAGAGGAAATACAGCAGCAGATCTGGATCCCATCTGTGTTTATTGGGCAGAGGAGCTCTGAGTACCTGCGTGACCTCTTCGTCTACGAGAAGGGGTAGGACATGTCCCTCCCTTCCACTTATCCTTCAACAGTTCCATGCCAACTTGGAGCTCAAGCCTCACTGCCCCATCCATTCAGCCTCAGGTCCTTCCTTCCTTGACTCCTGACTTTCTTCCCACTCCCTTCCCCACCCATGGGCCTTGTCCAGAGGGTCCAGTTATTTTGACCCTCTTCCTTTGTGCCTTTGCCTTTCTTGCCCCTGTAAGACTGATCTTCCTTTCCCCAGGGCTCGGGTGCTTCTGGTTCCAGACAATAGCTTCCCCTTGGGCTATTACCTCATCCCTTTCACAGGGATAGTGGGACTACTGGTTTTGGCCATGGGAGCAGTGATGGTGAGTAGCTCAGGGAGCATGATGGGAAGACCTGGAGCCTGTAAAGCCAGAGTGGATCTAGAGTTGGGAGGTGGGGGTGGTTTGTCCTAGATTGTTCAGTGTTGCTTCCTAAGCCTGATCTATCCACTCCCCTTTTCCCCAGATAGTTCGTTGTATCCAGCACCGGAAACGGCTCCAGCGGAATCGACTTACCAAAGAACAACTGAAGCAGATTCCTACACATGACTATCAGAAGGGTGAGGGGGTTAGGGGAGAGGAGGGCCTTTTCCACAGCTTACCTGGTTCTGAAGGAGTTTGAGCCCAGGAGATAAGGGGTAAAGCAAGCTGCCAGTGAGAAGATATCTGCCTGAAAAGCCATCATTTCTTCTCTGTGTACCCACAAATACTCTGACAGAAGAGGTGGAATGCAGGAGATAGATACAAAGATGGTTAAGTGAAATACTTTGGGGAAATGATGGGGGGACAGACCTTGCTTATAAGGGAGGTGGAGAGAGTAGAAAAATGGAAGGTGTGGGGAGGCTTCAGTTAGAAAAGGAAAAAACAGGTGAGGAGGGGCTGGGTCTTTAGGCCCTGGAGCCTCCAGTGCCCATATAAGGCTGTAGCAGAAGCCCTGCCCCCCACTTCCGCTCCTGCCGCTCCCTCTCTCTCCACCCTCACACCTCCCCAAAAACCCACTTCCCTTCTTACCTCTGCTTCTCTTTTCTTGTCCCCTCTAGCTCCAAATTCTTCCATGTTCTGCCCTGGCCTTACCCTGCCTCCCTGTCTTAGCTCTTCCATTGGCTCTGTAGACCAGGGAAAAGAATTTTTGCAAGACTTAGCTGTACCACAGGCCTGCCAGAGTGAGTTCTTGGGGGCCATGGTTCAGCATGGCTCAGTGATGGATTAAATTACTTTCCTTCTCCTCCAGGGGACCAGTATGATGTCTGTGCCATCTGCCTGGATGACTATGAGGATGGGGACAAGCTGCGGGTACTCCCCTGTGCTCACGGTGAGGCCCTCACTGCCTGTGTTCATGCCCCTGTGCCACCGGCAGGCTCCAGGTGCTTCATTCACCTCATTCCTCTCCACAGCCTATCACAGCCGCTGTGTGGACCCCTGGCTCACTCAGACTCGGAAGACCTGCCCTATCTGCAAGCAGCCTGTTCATCGGGGTCCTGGGGACGAGGAGGAGGAAGAAATTCAGGGGCAAGAGGAGGGTGATGAGGAAGGGGAGCCAAGGGACCACCCTGCCTCAGAACGGACCCCACTCCTAGGCTCCAGCCCCACTCTTCCCACCTCCTTTGGTTCCCTAGCCCCAGCCCCCCTTGTTTTTCCTGGGCCCTCAACAGATCCCCCACCCTCTCCTTCCTCCTCCTCTTCCTCTTCCCTTTCCCCTTCCATCCTGGTGTAATACCCCCCCCACACACACACCTCTGGTGACCTATTTGCACACATCCTCTTCCTCTAGTCTTCTAAGTTGAGGTATAGGGGACATTTCTATCCCAGGTTTCTCCCTTAACCCAGCCCTAACATTTTGAGGGCACTTGAGGGGGAGGGAGCAAAGGGACTGGGTCTTTACTTCTTGGGTTAATAAAATTGGTTTTGTGGACCAAGGAAGGGTGAGATCATTCTCACACAGGTAAACTTAGCTTTGGGGGAATCACCCCTATTTTGCCATAAAGGGGCAGAGGAGTGCCAGGAGAGACCTGTAGTCATGGGGACAACCCCAGCAGGCAGTTTGCTGTGACTCAGAGGGGGAGCCCCACCCACATGAGGATGACTCAACTGGCCCTCCCTTGCCTGCAGGCCTGGACCCATTCTCTGGTCTGGATGGCTCTACTCCATTACCCCAATTTGACTAGTACACTTGAGGACCTAGGTCTGCAAACACCACTATGGAGAGGCTGGACTACCTGGCCACATAGGTCTGAAGCAGGTGTTTAGTCCTGGACATGGAAGCAAGAAGCTCAAAAATTCCTGTACTTTGTAGTACCTCAGCTCTTCCGCTCCCACCCCCAAGCCAGGATAAAGGAAGCAAGTCACAGTGCCTGTCCCCCAGTCTGACACCCAAGCTCAAACCACACAGCACCTTGTTAGTAGAATCTTTTTTATTCAGAAAAAAACCCCAAAAAACAAAAAAGTTTTCCAACCACACACAGGAGGGGTATGGGTAGGGGGAGGTGTCTGTCCATCCAGCCCCGGCCCCCAGCCCATGTGGTTTTGGCAGCAATAAGGGGTATGGGGTAATGGCCCCAAAAATAAAAATGGTGTATGTGTGTATGGGAAGGAGAGGGGTGCAAAAGCTGTGGGGAGTGGTGGGGGAGAGGAACAGATGAGGTCAGTACTGGGAACGCCGCAGGTGGGAGGCCATTTCATAACATTTCTTGTTGATCATACCGCCGTGGACACCTTCTTTGCCCATCAACAGGACTAGCGCTGGAGGAAAGAGAAAGGAAGCTAGGACCCAGGTGTCACAATTTCACCCCCTGCCAGCTGTTCAGCAGCTGTCCAGCCCTGGGGGCTGTAACCCAACCTCATGCCTCCCAACCCCCCACACACAGGCAGGCTGTCAGTCACCCTGAAACAATAGGGCTTTTCAAAAGGGGAAAATCAAGCTTAAAGGCTGGAGAGGAACAGACTAAAATTTAGGGGTCAAAGGCTCATAGACTGCTGACTCATGTGTTCAGGCTAGAAATGGCTGTGGATAAGCCTGACACCTCCAAGTTTTAAAAGAGCTCAAAAGAAGAGAGCTAAATGCTGACTTAGGACCCTAACAATACCTACTCCAAGAAAACAGTTTCTAATCTGAAAAGGGTCAAGGCAAGAAAGAACTCAAGAGGTAATGCAGTTCAATACTTTATATCACAACATGAACTGAGACAACTGGAGGGACTACCCAATGTCCCAGCACACAGCAGGCTGGTGTAGAATGCTGGTCTGACTCCCTTCACATTGGGGAACACACAGAAAAAGAACCCAAATAACGGAAAGAGTAGGGATCTCAGAGCCACAGAAAAGGTAAAACTCAGAAACTCACTCTTGGCAGTCATGGTGACAGTGACGTTGAAGGTGGGGGCTCCGCCGGTGCTCTTGGTACGAAGATCCATAGTAAATTCCCCATCCTGCAGCAGTGAGTCCCGGATCACAGAACATTTCTGGCCCCCAAGTGTCAGCCCATTCACAAAAAAACTTGACCGGTCTTTGCCAACCAGGACACCAACCTCAGCTGGCTGAAAGGGAAACCAAGCACCCATCAAGTGAGTCAGTACACCAACAGTCCCACCTTGTTCCTAAGGACCCACCTGCCTTCCACTTCTCCGGGAGGTAGAACCCCCCAACGGGGAGAGGTGTATACTCTATGCTCTGTACACATCAAGGAAACTTGAGACACTTTTAGGACTTTGTGAAGTTAGTCCAGAAAAAGATCATGATCCCCAAACCTAGAAAATGGGACCGCGGTGGAAAGGATGACATACTCCTCTGAAGACTTAGATCTCGGGGTATAACAGGGAAAGTAAACCCAAGAAATCAAGGGGGCCAAAAGTCAGTAAGGAGTGGGGAGTCTCAGAACTCTCCTTCAGGAAAAGCAGAAGCGGACAGGGGAAGGGAGGGGGCGGGCAAAGCAGGAGAAGCAACTTTGCCCTTATTTGGTCAAAGGTTCTGCAGGAGTTGTTAGGGGCCCGGACGCCTGGGTCTCCAAGTAACCTCGAGTTTGGGTCCAGGTATCTGTGCCCAGAGATGAGGAAGCAGACCCCTGGGGGCTTTTCGGGGAAAGTTGGAAAACTTTTGAAGGGGAACAAGGGCTAGAACCTGCAAGCCAGTTCTCGGGTCTAGATACCTCAGGGAACCTTTCTCCCCCTCCCCCTTACACCCCAAGCCCCCACATCCGGTCCCCTCCCGCCCGGAAACCCCCTTTCCCCCCTTTTGAACTTCCGCTCCCCCTCCCCACTTCCGGGCAGTGTGGACAGGGGAGGTGGTGGTGGGGACAGCAGTAGTCATCCCTTATCCTTTCACTTACACTATCTTAGAACTTCTCACAAAGTTCCCCTGCTCCAGGCCCCGCCAGATGGCGGGAAGGGAGGGCGAGGGGACTTCCGGGATTGGCCTCATAGGAATGTTGAATCCAACGTGCCGAGTTAAGGGGGGTGTGTGGCAGCCTCGCCCTCTCTAACGGAGCTGGGAGGGGCAGGGAGCCCACAGAAGACGGGCATGAGACCAAGGCCACGCGCCTGGGGCTCCCTCGCGCGTAAGGGGGAACAATGGTGGAGGGGGTGCAAGCTGGTGGCCGGAAGGGGAACTGGGGGTCCGAGGGTCCCCAACACCTGACTCAAAACACAATCCCTGGTTAAAATTTGCAGCGCTTACCCGCCCCGCCCTGGAGGAGGCGGAAGTGGGCCGCCGCACCGGGCGGCGCGCCCCTCCCCGCCCTGTGCCCCGGATGTAACGCCCCGTCGCGGGAAGCGGGGCGGAGGGCGGGATGGGCGCCGCCACCTGGGACGTAGGATTTCAGGGGCAATGAAGGGACCCGCTCACGTGCAGCCGCCATTCGCGCCGCTTCCAGGGCAAGGACCTGGTCAGGGCCTTTCGCTGCCCTCCCTAGACCGCGCCCGCCCACACCCAAGTCCCTCCCAAAGGGTCCAAGCCTGACCAGTGCCCCGGACCGCCAGGCCTCGCAGTACCGTGATGTTGACGAAGGTTTTCCCGGGGACGGCGGCCCAGACGGAGGGCGAGTCCTTGTAGCCCACGATGGCCGCGTCCTGACAGGTCCCGTCCGCCATGAGGTTGTCGATGTAGGCGTTCCACCCGGCCATGGCGCTGCTACTAGGGCTGCTCTCGGCGCTGCTGCTGGGCCCACGGGCTGGGCTCGGGCTGCCTCGGGCTGGCGGGCGGAGGGAGGCGGAGAGCTCGGGGCACGCGCTGCCGTCCGGACCGCGGCTCTGCTAGCTGTGCAGCAACCCTCGCACCGCCACTTCCTGCTCCTCCCCCCCCCGATTTTTATTTGCAAAGGGCGGTAGGGGCGGGGCCTGCTCCCCATTCCCTCCCTCCCCCCTCGCCTGCCCAGACACCGAACTTTGCAAATGCAATTTTAAAAATCCCTCCCCCTATAGCAAAATTTGCAGAGTTCGATGAAAAGCAATGTAAAAGGATGGGGGGGGGGACGGAAGAGAGGCTAAGGTTAGGGCCTGCTCCAGTTCTCATTGAACATAAACCCGACTTTGGTATAGGGGAAGGTAGTGAGCCAGAGGAAGGAAGAAAAGAAAAAGGAGGAGGAATTAGCAAGCTGCAAATTTAGCAAATTAAAGAGTTCGGGGAACCCAGGGTTAAACGGAACGACTCCTCCTTCCCCCCCACCTCCGCTGGAGGGAAGGACCGGCGGGCGGCGGCGGCGCGTGCGCCCGCGCCTGCGCCGGGGCCGGGAGGGAGAGCGCGTGGGGCGTTTGGGGCCGGCGGCAGGCTGCACGGGCGCGCGTCCGGCTCGACCGACTTGGACCCCCCTGGGAAAGAAGGCGAGCCGTAGGACGTGTCTCCTGCCTGACGGAAAGGGCGGGGGCGAAGGCGTGCGTGCTGCCGCCTCTCCATCCTTAATTTTACTTATTCAAGAAATAAGAAAGCAAAGGGGAATTTGACAAAATACCCCCGTCATTCTCAGAGCTGAAGGCACCCACCGGAGCTCTTCTGTCCACAGCGTCTGGCCGGGGTCGCACAGGTTGGGTTCATTCGGCCCCATCCCCACTCCAGAAGATTATGCCTACTCTGGATCTGCTCCAGCCCAGGGCCTCATTCCACGTCCCAGCCCCGCCCGTCCCGGGCCAGCAGTTTGGGTCACCGGCCGTGCCCCTTGGCCCGTCTCTGCAGAGGTCACTGAGAGCGGGCGCCCGCGGGACGAGACGGGCGGGGCCGTTTTTCAAGGCGGAAAAATACTAAAGTTCCAAGATTGACAACTTTTCAAAAGGGGAAAGTCCCTTCTACCTTGGGCTCGTTGGTTTTTTTCTTCTTTTCCAGTAAAATCTGTGCTAAGTACTTGAGTGCGATTAGTTCGCTGGGCGCCCATCGGGAAGGGGTGGGGCAGGTCGGCTTAGGTGACCAGCCCCCTGTGGACCCCTATTCTCTGAGGGGGTTGGCTGCTTCCGGTCCCTCCCGCTGGGGGCGCCGGAATCACGCAGCGCCTCCCGGGCGGGAAGGGGCTTCGTTCTGTCTCATCCTCCGGAGCGAGGCGCGCATACCTGGCGTCCACTCTGAAACCCGTGGCCCCCCGACGCCCCCCGAGCCCGTGTTCCTCGACAGCTGCGCGTCTGAGTCACTGGCGGGCTCGGGCGGGGCCTCTCTCTGGCACGTGGCGGCGCTCCCCGCGCGCCATCTCCTGATCTCTGGCCTGCCGCACCCCCCACCCCAGGGTGGAAAAATCCCGGGAGGGAGCGGCCAGCGATAAGGGGGGAAGGGCACGATGGAAGACGGGGGTGGGGTCCGGGTAGTGCTCCTGGGGTGGGGGCTGGGAGACACGGCGCAGGACAGGCGGGGCGGGGAGGAGAGCTGGGGACAGGGCCACCGGGGTGAGTCACCCGGCGCGGGCCGCTCCGGCGCCGGCGGGAGGGGCCTCCAAGTCCGGGGCGAAAAGCCGAGGCGCCCCGTGACCCCCTGCCTCGGGTCAGCCCGTCGGGGCTGCAGCAGGACTGGGGCAGACCCCGCACTTCCCCAAACCCGCCAAGGCAGAGAGAGCTGCCGAGTGTAGAGACCCACTTCCGTGCAGCGCTACAAGCGGGCGGACCGCCGGACAGGCCCCTGACGCTCGGACGCTCACAAAGGGCCATCCCTCTTTCCGTCCATTCATTTTTTTTTCACTCCTGATTCAACACCATTCATTGATGGGCTGAGGCCGCGCGCCGAAGCGCCCACAGGCTGTGGGGAAAGGGGCTCCTGACCGACTGTCTCCCCGCTGGGCGACAAGTGCTGTCCCAGCGGTTATCAGTCGGGCGCCTGCCAGCTCAGAGGGCCAGTCTAAATTCGTCTCCCAGTCCCCTCACTCACCCCCCGCGCTGGCCGAGAGAGGGCTGGATGGGGTGGCCCCGAGAATGGCCGTTATGAGGATCCTGAGAGGTGAGACCCTCTCGCTGTTTGCGTGGGGGCTTCAAGTTCAGATCTCAGAGCTTTCCAGATTCCCCCCTCCCCACACGACGGCAGAAGCCCGCCGGGTGAACTGAGCGTGTGTGGATGTAAATCCTGCAGCCCCTCTTCCAGGCCCCCTCCCCAGCCCTGCAGGGCTCAGGTTACTCCTGGCCTTTCCTAAAGGGCACTCCTTCCTCTTCAACCTTTGCAAAAGGGGAATACAATCCTGGGGAAGGGGGGACAGACCCCCCAATCTGAAGCTCCTTCCTGCCCCTCCCAAAGAGTAGAATTAAAAGTGGAGACTTTTACTGGGGGACAGAGAAAGTGGGGGGGGTGGTCATTGACGTTTAGTGAGGGGGCCAAAGGCTTCTGCTTTAGGCTGTAGTGGGCACTTGGCTGTCAGCCCAGTGTGGAGGGGGTTGGATGGAGAGAGAGAGAGGCGGGGCTCACTGGGGACAGGGTGGCTAGGAGATAAATGCCCAGCCTGAGACGGGGTGAGCTGACACTGTCCCAGCTGCCACCTAGACTCGGAGCTCCATCCAAGCCCCCAGCGAAGACATCCCAGGTCTGGTGAATCTTCCAGTCCCAGAGAGTGGAGGGGGTGAAAGGTGTGCATGGTGCTGGCTTGAAGAAGGGTAGGGGGAGATTTCAGCTTTTTCCCTCCTGGGTCTGAGGGTGCTTGAAGAAGACTGGCTGAGTGGAGCAAGCAGGATGGGGCACCCAAGGATATCGGGAAAGGAGGCTGTGAGGAGAGGCAGCAGGGATGGATATGGAAGGGCAGGTAGGGAATTAGGGACCCACAAGGATTTGGAGCAGAAAATGAGAACCCAAAAGGATTTGAGGGCCAGGAGGCCATGGAGAACAGACTGCTTGACCAGAAGGGTGGAAGAAGAAGGCACAAGTGCAGCTTTGGGGAGGTGGGGGCTCGGGGAGTTATAAAGGAGAGGCCGCTGGATTCTTAAGACGGAAGGGTGGAATAGGAGCTGTTCTGCGTGGGGGAGGGGGCTGCGCCAGCCTCTTTGGTCTGTGACCTTTTTGTGGGGTATTTTTAGCTCCAGCACCTGCCTTCTTGGAGTGGGGAAGACTCTTAAAGGGCAAGGGATTTCTGGTTCCTTAAGGGATCAACTGTCCACACTCACTCACACCTCTTGTCCTGCAGCCATGGCCATGCAGAAAATCTTTGCCCGGGAAATCCTGGACTCCAGGGGCAACCCCACCGTCGAGGTGGATCTGTACACAACTAAGGGTAACACAGGCCCATTGAATTCATTTGCCTCAGAAGACCCCAACCCCACGTGTCCTCCCCCCAACTCTGTGCCACATCCTCTCCTTTCTCTGGGGTCCCCTCCCCCAGACTTCTTCCCAGGCCAACTTGGCTCCAGAGCTGGGAGCTGGGAAAAGCAGGAGTCTCTCTGTGATCTATCTCCTGTCCCTGGGCGCAGAGAGGGTACCTCAGCCATTTGGGGGGTGGAGGGTGACTCTGTGATCTTCCCATTCCTCCTGCCCCAGGCCGATTTCGAGCAGCTGTGCCCAGTGGGGCTTCCACAGGTATCTATGAAGCTCTGGAACTACGAGATGGAGACAAATCCCGCTACCTGGGGAAAGGTGAGGACAGACCAATGGAGAAGGAGCCTGTGCAGGTGGTTTTAGGACAGGGGCACAGGAAGGGTAGGGGACTGGAACCCAAAGCTTCTTGAAGAGCTGGGGGTCCACAGGAAGAGGCTTGACTGATTTGCAGATCCCAACCCCCTCCTCTGGCCTCTCTAGGAGTCCTGAAGGCTGTGGAACACATCAACAAGACTCTAGGCCCCGCTCTGCTGGAAAAGGCAAGTGGGGAGCCTGCTCCCCACACCTCCTCCCCATGCCCCAGGCAGCCCCCTCCCCCAAATATTTTCACTTACCCTTCCTGCTGCACATGCCCTGACTCCTGAGAAATCTGACCTGTGCTCTCCCCTCCCCAAACCTGCCCTTCCAGAAACTAAGCGTTGTGGATCAAGAAAAAGTTGACAAATTTATGATTGGGCTGGATGGAACCGAGAATAAGTGTGAGTGAGGGGCTAGAGAGGGGAAGCGATAGGGTGTGGGGGGAGTGGGGAGAGAAGCCCACAGGGGCTGATGGGTGGCTGGGGTTATTTCTGTGTCCCACATTTTGGGGCACTGGTAGCTGGATTTTATTCATTCCACAGGCATTTCCTATGTCTGCCGTCTGCCAGGCTTAGGCCTGGCTCTGGATACAGCGGTGCAGCTGACACATTTCCCTGGGGTGGGGGCTCCCAGAGCTCCTCAGGCGGCAGGGTAGAGATCTGTTAATAGAATCTTAATGCCCAGTGGTTAGCAGCTCTGGATTCTTTCTGGGGTGACCAGAGGGGATGTTCAAAGAGATAACTCCAAACCCTGCGGGAGAAGCTCTCACCCTTTCTTCTGCTTGCCTCATTCCAGCCAAGTTTGGGGCCAATGCCATCCTGGGCGTGTCCTTGGCCGTGTGTAAGGCAGGAGCAGCTGAGAAGGGGGTCCCACTCTACCGACACATTGCAGATCTCGCCGGGAACCCTGACCTCATACTCCCAGTGCCCGTGAGTGTAGCTACCCCAGCCAGATCTCACCTTGACCAAGCTACGCCACCCAGCGAGGGGTGCTTAACAAGCCCTTGGAAAATCCACCTTCCAGACCCAGCTCCAAAGAGGCAGTTTTCTGAAATCCAATCTCTCCTGCTGTGGTCCAGCCCCTCCCTCTTTCCCACAATCCAAACCTTCCCTTAAGCCTCTCTCTGCTTCCTTCCCTTGCCATGTAACCCGGTTCCTTCACATTCCAATCCTAGGCTCAATAACTCCAACCTCATTCCGCCCCTGCACCCCACCTCCCAAATCAGATTGAGAACTTCACAGCAAGGATCTCGGCATTTCTTTGTATTTTCTTGAGTCCTTATTAAACTAATGCCCTCTTAATGGAAACTCTTTGAATTAAATCTCAATAATAATGTTACCATTTGTTGTTACTTATTAGGAAGATTGTATAAGAACATGATCTCAATAGAGACAGAGTGCTGGGTTCAAATCCTGGCTCTGCCTGTTTACTAGTTGTGTGATTTTAGACAAGTTATTTAACCTCTCTATGCCTCCGTTTCCTCATCTGTAAAATGATCGGGGAGTGGGTAATAATAGTACCTAGTTAATAAAAGTGTTTTGAGAATGAAATGAGCTAATGTATGCCAAACACTTGGTACAGTGCCTGCCGTGTAGTAAATGCTATAAAAGTGTTAGCTATTATATACCAGGCACATGCTAAGAACTTTATATCCAATTTCTATAATCTTTAGCAAAATAGCCTGCAGGGAGGTAGATGTTGCCTCCTTCCAGGCAAGTCTGTTGTCCCCATTCTATAGAAATGTGGAAAGAGGCTCTGAGGAGCAAAAATACTCACCCTAGACCACTCAGCTAGTAAGTAGGGAAGCAGGATTCCACCTCAACCCCTCACACCCTAGCCCAGGTCTGAGCACCCTCTCCCATTGCAGGCCTTCAATGTGATCAATGGGGGCTCCCATGCTGGAAACAAGCTGGCCATGCAGGAGTTCATGATTCTGCCCGTGGGAGCCAGCTCCTTCAAAGAGGCCATGCGCATTGGAGCCGAGGTCTACCATCACCTCAAGGGGGTCATCAAGTCCAAGTATGGGAAGGATGCCACCAATGTGGGTGATGAGGGCGGCTTTGCACCTAACATCCTGGAGAACAATGAGGGTCAGTGCTGAGCACCCTGGGGAGCAGACCCCTGGGTTTTCCCATGGGAAGGGGAGGCTGCAGACAGGGGGCACTGGAGTATCAGGTCCTCTCTTGCTCCTCTTCTAGCCCTGGAGCTGCTGAAGACAGCCATCCAGGCAGCTGGTTACCCAGACAAGGTGGTGATCGGCATGGATGTGGCAGCATCTGAGTTCTATCGCAACGGGAAGTATGATCTTGACTTCAAATCACCTGATGATCCCGCACGGCACATCAGTGGGGAGAAGCTGGGGGAGCTGTACAAGAGCTTCATCAAAAACTATCCTGGTGAGGCTCCCAGGTGTCCCAGTGTTCCTGCCTGACTCCCCTGCAACTGCCTAACACTGATTTCAGTATTATCCCCATGGTGATCCCCATCCCAGCTCTTCAGACCTGTCACCCCTCCTTGAGGCTCCCTCTGACCTCTCACCCCATCTCTGCTCCCAACCCCACCAGTGGTCTCCATCGAGGACCCCTTTGACCAGGATGACTGGGCCACTTGGACCTCATTTCTCTCGGGGGTGGACATCCAGATCGTGGGGGATGACCTCACAGTCACCAACCCCAAGAGGATTGCCCAGGCTGTTGAGAAGAAGGCCTGCAACTGCCTGCTGCTGAAAGTCAACCAGATCGGCTCAGTGACCGAATCCATCCAGGCGTGAGTGCCTCCTGACCCTGGGGCTCACCATGCCTCCCTCTGCCCCCTCTCTGCCCACTCCAGCTACAGTCTTGCCAACTAACTCTAAGTCTGCCTTTCCCCTGGCACCTGACCCACCCACACTTTCTCAGCCTCCAGGCTGTGATTAACCCTTGGCCTGACCCCAAAGAGCTTCGCCACCGTGGCCTTGCCATGCCCCAGCTCCCGGCCCATGCCATCCCTTTCCCCCAGATGCTGCTGTTCTTCCCACCAGCATCTCAGGAGCCCAAATTCAAGATCAGAAATCTCTTCTCTCCTCCTTCCCAAAGAACCTAATCACTGCCTTCCCTGCCAAATGCCCACTACCCAAAACAGAAGGGAGAAGCTCCACGCAGCTCCTGGCTTTCCCACTGAGGAGGTCCCATAAGGCCTCATCAAATGTCCTCTCTACCCAGCTGCAAACTGGCTCAGTCTAACGGCTGGGGGGTGATGGTGAGCCACCGCTCCGGGGAAACTGAGGACACATTCATTGCTGACCTTGTGGTGGGGCTGTGCACAGGACAGGTACTTGTGTCTTCCCTCTACTGAGTGTCTGCCCAAGTTTTCTTGGGGTCCCCTGCCTCCTGCCCCTGAACGGAATGCCACCACAGGCTGCTCCCTTTGGGCCAGGCCCAACCCCTCCTCTTCAGCCTCATTCAAAATCCCTCTTCCCTCCTCAGATCAAGACTGGCGCCCCCTGCCGCTCGGAACGTCTGGCCAAATACAACCAACTCATGAGGTACAGAGGGTACAGAGGGCCTGGGCCCGGGAGGGCAGGAGGCTGCTGGGTTGGAAGGCAGCAACTCTGACTTTGTCTGCATTCTAGGATTGAGGAGGCTCTTGGGGACAAGGCTGTCTTTGCTGGACGCAAGTTCCGTAACCCGAAAGCCAAGTGAGAAGCTGGAGGCCCCGGGCTCCCACCAGACAGATGAGGCCTTCTAGCCTTTCGTCCTGAAATAAACGCTGATGCCAACCATGACAGTGGTGTGCTCTTTTGTGGGAGGGAGGGAGGGTATGCTGGTCTCTGGGCTGGGAAAGGCAGGGGGTGGAGAAATGGGGGCCGGAAAGGGAGGCAAACAGACATGTATCCTGCTGGGACAAAAAGGTGAGGGACTCTGTCAGAGAGGAAGCTGGGTGGATCTAGAACAGACTTCACATTTTGGAAGGAGGTTGCAGGAAGCAAATGCCATATGTGAAATGAAGCTGAAGAGGTGCTGATGGAATAAGAACCAGCTCCAGGAGGGGAGCAGGGTGTGGGACCCAGGGTCCTGCCACTCCCATAAGGGGGAAGCTGGAGCGGGCCTGCTGCAGGGTTGGAGTGGTTGGCAGAGTGCACCATGGAGTGAAGGCCGCAGTCTCAGTGAGTGCTTTGTGAGGGTCAGAGTGTTTTTTGTTCGTGGTTTTTTTTTTTTTTTTTTTTTTTTTGAGAGTCTCACTCTGTTGCCCGGGCCAGAGTGCCTTGGTGTCAGCCTAACTCACAGCAACCTCAAACTCCTGGGCTCAAGTGATCCTCCTGCCTCAGCCTCCCAAGTAGCTGGGGCTACAGGCACGCACCACCACACCTGGCTAACTTTTTTTCTAATTTTTTTCTATTTTTAGTAAAGACAGGGTCTTGCTCTTGCTCAGCTGATCTTGAACTCCTGCGCTCAAATGATCCTCCCGCCTCAGCCTTCCACAGTGCTAGGATTACAGGCGTGAGCCACTGCACCGGGCTGAGGGTGACAGTGTTAATGACAGCAGTTACCGCTTCCAGGAAGCTTACGAGGATCTGGAACTGTTCTAAATATTTGACATATATTAACCTGTGCCATCTTTGAAGCAGTTCTATCAGATAGTTACCATTATTATCCCCAGATTACAGATGAAGAAATTGAAGCATGGAATGTTCAATACCTTACCCAAGGTAAGAGAGTTAGCAACTGGCCACTTGGCTTCAGTGATTGCCCTCTTTAACATACTGCATCTTATAAATCCCTGTGATAGTGCCAATAATTGGCCATCTTTGACCTACACAAATAGAAATTTGACTGTTCAACCTAAAATCATTCCATTTCTTCTCTGCTAGTGGCTCTAGGACCTAACTTTCTGTGTATAAAAAAATCAGGACATTGGGTCAAACAGTGTTTATTGAATGTAAAATAACTCCAGCCCCACAAGGAAGAAAATTCCAAGGAGAATGGAGACTAATACAGATTAAATACCCACCTGTGCATTCACACTCTCTTTCACACAACACACACACCACATACATATCCAACAGTGACAAACACCTGCTTCCCTCCAGCCTGAGTGACAGCTGGTCAGAGGTGGTTCAGAGGTGGGGCTCCAGGATGGGTTCTAATAGCAGCAGCCTTGTCCCTCCCTGCCCCCTGCCCTGCCCCAGGGGTCAAAGGGAGCTGGGTGGGGTGCCTAGGAGGTAGGTGGCAACTCTTCCCCGCTCTGCCGCAGACGCTTCTTGGCTCGGATCTCATTCATGGCCTCTTCAATGGAGCGTGTGTCCCTCTTGTTGGCCACAGGCACTGGGGGCAGAGGGGAGGGTGGGGAGGGCCCAGGAGCCCTGGGCCTCGGCCTCTGCTTCCCTCCCCCCTACCCTATCCTCTTCTTCCCAGCCACCCCCAAGCCCGCACTGTGGCCTCACCACAGCCGTAGGTCTTGTTGGCCTGCAGCATGTGGGCTGCATCCTTGGCTGCTCCCTTGCCAATGAGGTGGCTGTACTTGTCCTTGTAGTCGCTAGCAGGGCTCACTACTACAGGTCCCTGTTGGGCTGCCTCCTCCTCCTGCCGCTGGGCCAGCTCCTAGGGGGGTGGAGGTGGGCCACTGGTGCTCAGGGGCCAGACCCCAAACCCTCCCAGGTGGTGGGCTTCAGGGGCTACCAAGCATAGCTCACCTTCAGCTTCCGTTTCTCCTCAGCTTTCTGGGGGTCCCATTCCTCTCCACGACGGTAGGAGTCCAGCTCTTCATCTGAGGGTGCAAACTCCTGGGAAAAAAGGGAATGATGGGGTCAGGGTCCATATAAATGTTTAATCTCATTCCTCTCCCTGCCGGGGGGTGTGGATATAGGCTGAAAAAGGGAGAGGAGACAGTGAGGAACTTGGGCCTTTTACCTTTTTAAAGATCATGACATAGCGACACTCATCATCTTCCCCGAAGGAGAAGGATGTCAGGCCAGCCACTTCTACCACGTCGTGTCTGTGAAGGCAAAGTAGAGGGGAAAGAGTACTCTAAGTTGAGCCATCAGGGAGTATAGCATCCACCTCTCCAGGAGCCTCCCACTTGCCCCTTCATGCCCACCTAGCCACCCATTTCCTGCCTCCCCCAGCCCGGAGACACTCACAGTATGCTCCTCTCTATCTTGTTCATTGGCTGAAATTTTTTCTTGATCTGCCCACTGTCTTGGATGAAATCTGACACCTCCTTCTCCATCTTGGAAGAGGGAAAAAGAAGATAATATAAGACAATGGCTCCACCAAATGACCCTCTCTCCCCAATTGGGCCAATGACCCTTCTACACCTCCCTAACACCCTCTCTAGCCTCCAGGCCACTGGCTTTCAGGCTTCATCTCTCTCAAGACATTTTCAGCAAAACTGAGTCCTCAACCTTCCAATTCTAACTTATTGGAAATCCTTCCTGAGGTTGCCTTTGATCTCTCCAGTTGTTCTCACCCTTTTACGAAACTCCACTTTCTGTTGTTTCTCTTGCTCTTGTAGTTTCTTCAGGCGAGCAGCCTGCTCTGGGGATGAGAAATGGCAGCATGAGGCCAGGGCTGGAAGCATGGGTGGGGAGGGTTTGTAAGGCTTCAAGCGAAGTCTGGTGTCCACTGGGAGGTGTCAGGCTGGGAAGGTAGGATTACTGTTTACTTACCAATTATTTATCAACATTTATTATATACAGTGGTCCCCCTTATCTTCAGGGCACACGTTCTAAGACTAAACAGATACCTAAAACCTCAGATAGTACCCTATGTTTTTTCCTATATGTATACACCTATGATAAAGTTCAATTTATAAATTAGGCACAATAAGAGATTAACAACAATAAAAAAAGAACAATTATATCAATATACTGTAATAAAAGTTATGTGAATATAGTCTCTCTCTCAAAATATTTTATTGAATGTAATATTGTCAGACTGCAGGTAACTAAAACCTTGGAAAGCAAAACCTTGGATAAAGAGGGACTAGTGTACTGGGCACCGTGCTAGACGCTGGGGTACTAAGATGATTAAGACATGGCATAGCCCTTTAAGAATTCAAAGTTTAGTGGGAGTGACAAAGATCAGAATCATGCTTAACCCTTTTTCCCAACTGCACTAGGAAAACCAATGAACACTTATTTAATGCCCACCAAATGCAAAGAACTATAAGGCATCTGGGGAGGTGAGGAGAAGAGACTAAGCCCCTGGCCTTCAAGAGTTTATCATCTCATTGTCTACATAGGAAAAGGGAAATTATTTAACTTCCTATATTTTGTAACACCCTTTACTTCCCACTTCTACGGACAGGATGAAGCTGTAATGGCTAATCTGACACCCTTCTCCTTTGGGAATGTAGGTGTCCAAGGTTAGCTGCAAAGGCACTCTCCACCCTTGGGTCTTATTTAACTTCCCTCCTCCTCAGATCCTGCCTCTGCAACAGATCTCCTCTGCCTCTGGAGGATGGAGGTGCATTTCTAACCTGGGCCCTCTACTCTTGCCTGTCTTCCCTCATGATGTGACTTTACTGCCTCTTGAGATTTGGGCACATGCCTCTTCCTACTCCTGTTCAGCCTGAGATGCCCCTTCTCCTCTCTTCTACCATTTCAAATCCTTTATATGCTTGAGGCCCACTTCTTCAATAGGATCTGAATCCCCTCCAGCTGCACTGAACTTCTTCCCATTTTTTTCAATCCCTCAATGCCTTTGAACATGTTCCTTCTGCTTGGAATGCTTTTGCTCCTCTCACTAATGTTCAGATCTGTCACGAGTCAGAGTTATTCATGTCTTCCACTGGGCTCCAACTGCATTTGGGTCAGACATCCACTACAGCTTGGACTGAGAACTAACATAACCTAACTTTTTATTTGTCTCCCCTAGCAGACTATAAGCTCCTGGAAGGCAGGGACCCTGTTCATTTATCCTCTGGGGCCTCTGACAGCCTAGAAGCTCCTATTTCTCTGTCCTCACTGAACATCAGCGCATCCCATCTTGGCCACTGACTGTTCTCTAACTGGTTTTTGAGTCTTCTTTGCATCTGGAGTGGTAGCATAAGATTATGGTTAAGAACATAGGCTTAGTAGTCACATCTGGGTTTGAAATTCTGCCATTTACTAACTATATGACCTCAGGCAAGTGACTAAACTCTGAACTTCAGCTTCCCAGTTTATCAACTGCTGCTGGTGATCCCCCACCTAAACAGTCATTGAACATTAAATAATTCCAATTCCCCATTCGCATTAAGCTCCCTCTTTCCTCAGAACTTTCAAATATATGTCTCCTCGGCCTGTAATACTTCACTTCCCTCTTTCATTTCTGAATTATCTATTCTTTAGGTCTTGACTGTAGACTAGGTTAGGACCTCCAAGGAGCTGCCCTCATAATTATTTTTCTTTCAGAGCTTTAATCACGTTGGTTATCAAAACCATGCCCGGGGCTGTGGGCTCCTTGAGGGGTACCCCTGGCCTCGGGAAGTTCTTTTTTTTTTTTTTTTTTTTGAGACAGAGTCTCACTCTCTTGCCCGGGCTAGAGTGAGTGCCGTGGCATCAGCCTAGCTCACAGCAACCTCACTCCTGGGCTCAAGCGATCCTTCTGCCTCAGCCTCCCGAGTAGATGAGACTACAGGCATGCGCCACCATGCCCGGCTAATTTTTTACATATATTTTTAGTTGGCCAATTAATTTCTTTCTATTTATAGTAGAGACGGGGTCTCGCTCTTGCTCAGGCTGGATTTGAACTCCTGACCTTGAGCTATCCACCCGCCTC